>NW_020769391.1:41839-86365 GCF_900518735.1 Pseudonaja textilis
TCTTCTTCTTCTTCTTCTTCTTCTTCTTCTTCTTCTTCTTCTTCTTCCTCCTCCTCCTCCTCCTCCTCCTCCTCTTCCTTTTCCTCTGGTGTTGAGGGAGGTGTAAAGTCAATAATGCTGTAGATTTTCCAGAATTGTGAAAAATTAAGGCTAACAATTATGTTACATCACCTGATCTTTTTTTTGTGTGAATACTTGACAATGTGCAAAAAATGATTGTAAGGACTGAGAAACAAAATGGTTCAAAAGAGAGAGGAACAAGATAAGGATTGTTCAATCTGTATTCTTAATGAACTTTAAGACCAAATCAAAGGTAGCTTCATTTTCTTGGAATCAAAAGTAGATAAATACAGACAATGTGCTAGAAGCAGTGTCAACTTACACAAAACCTAGAACTAATGAGAAATTTCCTGATAGTGAGATGAATTTATCCGTGGAATAATTTGTCCCCAGAAATTATGGGTGCTCCAACACTGGAGGCTTTTAAGAAGAGAATGGACAGCCATTTGTTTGAAATGGTATAGGGTTTCCCAGTGATGGGATTCAATTTTTTTTACTATTGGTTCTGTGGGCATGGCTTGGTGGGAGTGGCAGGGGAAGGATACTGTAAAATCTCCAGTCAGAGGTGGGATTTGCCAGTTCTTCAAACTGCTCCAAATTTCCACTATCGGTTCTCCAGAACTGGTCAGAACCTGCTGAATACCACCTCTGGGGTTTCCTTCTTGAGCAGGGGGTTGGGCTAGAAGACCTCCGAGATCCCTTCCAACTCCGTTATTCCGTCATTCTGTTATCATAAAGAATGGAAACAAAGATCAACATACTTAAATAGTAGAATTTATAATATATGGCTGTGACAGCTGGATTGTTAAACAACAGTGAGAATTAAAAAGAGGTATGACTGAATAATGAATTTAGGGATAATTACTAAAAATAACCACATCGATAAGAAATAGAGCAAGAAGATAAAGGTAATAATAAAGGTAACAATAAAGGTAAACAATTTATTTATTTATTTATTTTATTTATTTGTCAATTGTTTACGAGATAAGTAAAAGTGTATACATAATTATGAATACATGAAATGAGTACATATAAGAAAAATAAAAGAAAAATAAAAGAAACAATAGGACCGGGACGGCAGGCATGTTGGTGCGCTTATGCACGCCCCCTACAGACCTCTTAGGAAAGGGGTGAGGTCAATAGTAGACAGTCTAAGGTTAAAGTTTTTGGGGTTTGGGGAAGAAACTACAGAGTCGGGTAGAGTATTCCAGACATTGACCACTCTGTTGCTGAAGTCGTATTTCCTGCAATCAAGTTTGGTGCGGTTAACCTTGAGTTTGTATCTGTTGTGTGCTCTTGTGTTGTTATGGTTGAAGCTGAAGTATTCATTGACAGGTAGGACATTGCAACGTATGATTTTATATACCATGCTTAAATCAGACCGAAGACGGCGAGTAATCAGCAAGTAAAACCTCTATAAAGGTGACAATTAGCAATAAAGCTAACAATCAGCAAAAAAGCTTCATAAACTTGGAAGATGTGGCTGAATGGATAATGGACTGGAAAAAATTATTATGCTTGACAATACTGTGGGCAACAGAAGAGGAAAACAATGGATATGATGGATGGAATCAAGGGGATTGTTGGCATGTCCTTGGAAAAATTACAGTGTTTTTTTTCTAAAGATAGGTCAATTTGGCTAGCATTTGCTCATGCAGTCATCAGGGATCAATCCAGATTGACTGCATATCACTCTCTTAAAATTATTATTTTACTGGACTATTATTATACAATTCCAGATTGGTATTTCTATAAATTAGTGGCTCTCAGGTTCCCCAAAAAAGATATGTGAACTTACATCTAAGTGGTTTCCTTTATTATTCCTATAGACAAAAATCTTGCCAAAAATAATGAATTACATCATTACAGATACAGCAATAGCATACTTAGACTTATATGCCACCCACACTGCTTTTTGGCACTCTCTGGGTGGTTTACAGAGTCACTATAGAGTCCCCAACAATCTGGGTCCTCATTTTATCAATTTAGGAAGGATGGAAGGTGGGTCAACCTTAGCTTTATCAGGATCAAACTCCAGGCTGTGAGCAGAATGCAGTTCTGCACTTTAACTACTGTTCCACCAGAGAAATCCCTAGGGAGGATATATTTTTATTCTCTTCGTCCCAACTAAATTTTGTATGCTTTGCTGCATCTTTGCAAACTGGAATGCAGCCCCTCCTCCTGGGAATCCAGACTACATTCCACACCAGTGACATATTTTCTTATCATTTTGAGACAGAAAATATACACACTTGAATCACAGAATACCCATTTTTTAAAAGAAAAATCAAGGGGGGAAGGTGAGGGAGAGGGGAAGAGGAGGGGAAAGGATTTTTCTATTTTTATGCCATGTATCTCCTGCATTGTATTTTTAGTTAACTTGTCCACCAGGAGGCACCATATGTCAGGTTTAATCCTTTTGAAGATTCCTAAGATGTGCTGTTCTATGGGGCTCAAACCATTTAATGGGAATTGAATGCATAGACCTTACTTTCATACTTCAGATGACCACAAACAATAGCTTTAGGGGCTATCAGGTCTGGGCAAAGAGATATATAGAAACTATCAGAATGGTAGATGTAGTCCAGAGAGAGTCTTTTCTCAGAGCAGAGAAATACAGCTTATAAAAAATGGTGGAGCTTCAATCACATCTTCACAGCTGCCATTTTAACTTTTTTTTCCTTTTGCCATACCATGCTAACACCGCTGGCACCAAGAATAATGAATGACTGCATTTGTATTGGAATGCTAATCTTTCAGTGCTTTTACTTTAAACTATAATACAAAGGGAAAAATGAGAGCATTCTTATACCCAGTTTGGCAGAATCTCCTTTTGACATCTTCTCTCCTCTCTTGTCATGCTCCTGCCTGCATGAGAATAAATGCACTATAACTGGGGAAAGCAAGATAAATAGCATAGGAAGAATATAAAGCACAGTGCTTGAATGCAGCATTCTTGAAATATGCCAGTCATGAAGCCTGACCAGGCCTGCAAGTAAAAAAAAAAAAAACCTTTCAAATGTGAATATAGGATCCCACGGACTATTTTCTTATGTCTCTTCTACAAGTATATAGCATTAAAAGATCATGAGCGCTTTACACTCAATTCCAGTGTTCTGAAAAACTGTACAACACACATTCTTTGCAGTTGTACAAAATTCTATAAGGAATGAATAAAGGATTTTACAGATTACAGATAGTCAGAGTTGGAGGGACCTTGTAGGTCATCTAGTCCACCCCCCCGCCCAAGCGGGAGACCCTACACCATTTCTGACAAATGGCAGTCCAATCTCTTCTTGAAAGTCTTAAGTGATGGTGCTCCCACAACTTCCGAGGACAAGCTGTTCCATTGGTTGATTGTTCTCACTGTCAAAAAGTTTCTCCTTGTTTCCAGGTTAAATCTCTCCTTGTTCAGTTTCCATCCATTATTCCTTGTCTGGCCTACAGGAGCTTTAGAAAATAGCTTTTCACTTATAAGAACAATGCAAAAAGTGTAATTTTTTTCCTATAAAGGTATACTTCAAGGGGTACCTAAAATGGAGATAAATTATCCTAGGATATTTCTAAGACCGAAAATTGTCTCTATAGTTGAACTGTAATTACCAATGAACAATGAAAGCTTCCCATATTGTACAAATTAAAGCAGAAAAATACTGGGAAATAATTTCTGATGTTTCTTAAATTGTTAATTTAGGTTGGGAATAACCGAGATAACCAGAGAATTCAGGATAACCCTTTTATTTTAAGCTAACAGGGTTTTAAAAAGTCAAACCACGTGCTGACATTGTGGCTGAGAGGTGACAACTGATCGCGTCTGACAGCACAATTTATATAGCCCATTGTCAAATGTGGCAGCCAATCAGCTGTCGCGCTGTTTCCCACTACTTTAGCGGACCACATTGAAAACTTATTTATAACATAAATTATATCCATGCTTCCTTCCAAATGTGTTTGTTTGTTTATATCCCACTTTTATTATGCTTATTTATATCCAACATTTATTATTTTTTCTAAATAACTAAAGATGGTACACATTTCTAATACTCCTTCCTCCTCTTATTTTCTCACACAGACATGTGCAGTGGGTGATAGGCTGAAAGAGGATAACTGGCCCAAAGTCACGCTACTGACCATTATTCCTAAAGCAGGGCTAGAATTCAGTCTCCTGGTTTGTGGCCCGGTGCTTTAATAAGAGCAAGACTGTTAAATTCACAGCCCGCGGGCTGGATGCATCACCTGCTGGCCATGACCAAGCCTGGTTTAGCAAAGTGGGGGGAAAGTCCCGATATGTCATGTAATGCCGCCATGACAACATGAGTTTGATACCCCTGCACTAGACCAAACTGGTTGGGAGGGAGGCAGGGAGGCAGGAACGGGAAGGAAATCAAGCAGGGAGAGAAAGGGGAGAGAGAGAGAGAGATTTAAACAAGGAAGTGTATTTGTGTTTTTTAATATAGAGAATATTTTAATTATTTTATTATTGTTGAAACATTTTTATATTCAAACTCATATTTATGAATACTCCTTCAAGTATTCTTTTTATAAACCAGAATCACAAGTATTTTTATTTTTTAATGGTTACGTATGAGAATAGAAGTTCTCAAAATCCTATTTAAAAGTTTAAAAGCATCCAGAGAAAATTATAATTGGTTAGTATAGTAATTTATTTGAAGCATCTATACTAATGGATTGGATCATTAAAACAAGGCATCTCTGAACAATGTAGCATGATGGCAAGTGTAAACAAGACAGACACTGCTGGATTTTAGGTTTGAAATCAATCTAGAAGGAATCAATTTATGTTATCCACCATTTCCAGCTGAGCAAACAGCAGTATCTAAGGAATGGCCAACAACTTTAATAGTAATACATGGGAATTAGTGGTGGTGAATATAAATAGTAATACCTCTGCTAAAAATATTTCAACCTCATAGAAAAGAAAGAAATGAAAATAATTTTTAATCTAAAATAGATTCCCTGCATTGGTTGTAGATTTACTGCCATACTATATAGGGTGCGCTAAATATAAAGCTATGCAAATTAGAGTTAACATAGATACAAACAAGTACATATTCTACTCTCATCTATCCCTGAATTTATATACTATTTTGCACACTTTCTATGTGCTATAGATTTATCTCTGCTTTTTCCAAACGTGCAATTAAGGGAGGTCAAGGTTATTATTATTATTTTTAACATCTCAGTATAAGTATTCCCCAGGATAGCAGTGCAAAAGAAAAAGCTCTTTGAAGAATACATTTCCAAGGTCTCAAGATAAGTAGGTTTATTGTTAAAAAAAGTGCCTCCATGTTTCAAATATAAGAATCAATATCTATATGCCATTTTCTGCTGCCAAAATAATGTAATGAGCTAGATACTAGTTTTGGTCAGAAAGTCTGGTTTCTATTTGTCATATGTTTTAATAATGGACAGATCTAATATCAGGCTGTTTACTTTTAATTACTCTGCTCAAAAAAATAAATAGAACATTTAAACAACACAATGTAACTCCAAGTCAATCACATTTCTATGAAATCAAACTGTCCATTTAGGTAGCAACACTGATTGACAATCAATTTCACATGCTGTTGTGCAAATGGAATAGACAACAGGTAGAAAGCATAGGCAGTTAGCAAGACATCCCCAATAAAGGAGTGGTTCTGCAGGTGGTGACCACAGATCACTTCTCAGT
The DNA here is from genome assembly GCF_900518735.1 of Pseudonaja textilis. Next base: position 47,592 of record NW_020769391.1, read on the forward strand.
TCCTATGCTTTCTGGCTGATGGTTTGGTCACTTTTGAATGCTGGCGGTGCTTTCACTCTAGTGGTAGCATGAGACGGAGTCTACAACCCACACAAGTGGCTCAGGTAGTGCAGCTCATCCAGGCTGGCACATCAATGCGAGCTGTGGCAAGAAGGTTTGCTGTGTCTGTCAGCGTAGTGTCCAGAGCATGGAGGTGCTACCAGGAGACAGGCCAGTACATCAGGAGATGTGGAGGAGGGCAACAACCCAGCATCAGGACTGCTACCTCCACCTTTGTGCAAGGAGGGACAGGAGGAGCACTGCCAGAGCCCTGCAAAATGACCTCCAATGGGCCACAAATGTGCATGTGGCTGCTCAAACAGTCCGAAACAGACTCCATGAGGGTGATATGAGGGCCCAACGTCCACAGGTGGGGGTTGTGCTTACAGCCCAACACCGTGCAGGACGTTTGCCATTTTCCAGAGAACACCAAGATTGGCAGATTCACCACTGGCGCCCTGTGCTCTTCACAGATGAAAGCAGGTTCACACTGAGCACATGTGACAGATGTGACAGGGTCTGGAGACACTGTGGAGAACGTTCTGTTGCCTGCAACATCCTCCGGCATGACCGGTTTGGCAGTGGATCAGTAATGATATGGATGGCCATACAGCCCTCCATATGCACGCCAGAGGTAGCCTGACTGCCACTAGGTACCGAGATGAGATCCTGAGACCCCTTGTGAGACCATATGCTGGTGTGGTTGGCCCTGGGTTCCTTCTAATGCAAGACAATGCTAGACCTCATGTGGCTGGAGTGTGTCAGGAGTTCCTGCAAGATGAAGGCATTGATGCTATGGACTGGCCCACCGGTTCCCCAGACCTGAATCCAATTGAGCACATCTGGGACATCATGTCTCGCTCCATCCACCAACGTATTTGTTTGTTTGCATCACATCTTTATTATTTTACAAATAACTCAAGGCAGCAAACATATCTAACACACCTTCCTCCTTCTATTTTTCCCATGACAACAACCTTGTGAGAGATGAGTTACACTAAGAGAGAGTGGCTGGGCCACAATCACTGTATGGTGGAAATTTTCATATATTTATATATTATATATTGTTGTTGTTATTACTGATCATCGCACAGTCACTCAGATGTTGAGACTTGGTTTCACAATTTTTGTCTATCAAATCCTTATCCAGGAACTGGGAAAGGCAAATCTGGATATTTGATGATGTTACAGACATTGTCGCAGGATGGAAACTGTTCCGTATAAAGTTGCCTTCTGCAATTTATTGATGGAAAATATGGCAAGGCCAATGGTGTTCAAGTGGGTGCTCCAGTTGTTTTGGAATTGCACCCAAGGAGCCTATTACTATTGGTATCATCCTTGCTTGCCTTGCTACAATCGTTCTATTTCTATTTGTAAGTCTTCGTATTTTGTTGTCTTCTCTCGTTCTTCCTCTTTTATTCTGCTGTCTCCAGGCATGACCATATCCACTATCCATTTTTTTTGTCTTTCTTATTGACTACTACTAAGTCTGTAGTGTTATGTGGCAGGTGCCTGAATATCTGGATTCTGAAGTCCCAGAACAATTTAACTTTTCGTTTTCTATGATTTTCTCTATTTTATGATCCCACCTGTTATGTCCCTGGAACTTGCCAAAGTCCCCACCCAGGTCTGTTCATGCTGCGGGGGCGTTTGCCGCCCCTCATTGGCTAGCCTCCCTCGACGGCCGGCTATAAAAGCCAGCTGCAGGGTCCGGCCAGCCGCTGATCGCTGTGAGCCTGCTCCAGGCAGGGCTAACACGTTCAGTCCTTTATTGTTACAATAAAGTCTTGTTGCATCCTAGCCCTGGTCTAGCCTCTCATTGCTCAACTACAACATTGGCGATGAAGGTGGGATGGCTACCAGAGGCAATTCGCAACAGCTGAAATCACTAAAACCGCTGAGCTGCAGCCGCGCCGCCGGAGAACTCGGTCAGCAAGAGCGAAAGTAATAAGCGTCTGTAGCCGCTTGTTAGCAAGCTACAGGGGAAAGTGAAGCGCTGCGAGCCGCAGCCGCTCAACACAAAAGAGCGCGAAATTCAAACGGCTGTCGTTTGGATTTCTTGCCGGAATACAGCGTGGTGCTGTTATTCCGAGTCACTGACACTTACGCAGGCGCGAAATTCAAAGCGCTATCAGAGGCGGCAAGCCATCACCGCCTACGCTCTCCAGGAGCGCGAAATTCAAACGCTGCCAACAGCCGTTGCAGCTTAGCCACAATTGTAGCCCAGAGAGAGAGCAGAGAGGTTCTGTGGAGCCTCTCCAGAGCTGTAGTCACTAGCCTGACAAGAGCACAAAGTGCCATTTTGTTGTCCCAGAGAGATTTCTCAACAGCATAACGCGCAGGAGTCCTCATCATGAACTCCAACCCAGCCTTCCCACCGTTCAAGCCGGAAGAAGAGAAGTGGGAGTCATACAAGAATCGTTTTAACCACTACATCGACGCTATCGGTCTGGCTGATGCTGGGGAGCACAGAAAAAAGTCATTCTTCCTCAGTTATTGCGGAGCCATCGTTTTTGATACCGCCACAGCACTCGTCGCTCCACGTGAGTTAAAGAATGTCCCCTGGGCAGAGTTGCTAGAGATTCTCACCAATCATTACTCCCCCAGACCATCACAAATCGCGAGGCGTTTCACCTTCCGGATGAGGAAGCAAGCGGAAAAAGAAACCGTCAACCAATATATGGCCGCCTTGAGGACTGCAGCCCTCCACTGCGGGTTCGGGAACTATCTTGATGACATGCTCCTCGACCAGCTCGTCTGCGGGGTCAAAGACCTTCACCTCCAAAGGCGACTACTCGCCAGGAAGGACCTCAACCTATCCCAGGCCGTCGAGGAAGCCTTGGCAGCAGTGCTGGCAACCCAGTCAGCCACTGAAATTCAAGGTCCCGTTCCCAAACAAAGCTGCGCCACCGTTCATTCAGAAGAGGTAGTCAAAGAAGACGACCCTAACGATCAAACAGACATCCACCGCCTCACCCATGCCAAACAACCACAGGCGGGAGCCAGGCAAGAAACCAACAGCGCACCCAAACACATCATCCTGTGCCTATCCTGTGGCGGACCTCACTCGAGAGCTACGTGCAAGTTCAAGGGTGCCATCTGTAACCATTGCCACAAAAAAGGCCACATCGCTAGAGTCTGCCAGGCCGCGCACAACTCAGCACAAAAGGGTCCTTCCTTTTCCCATTCTGGGCCCCAAAGGCAAGTACTAAATTGTCACACTTCTACCATGCTAACCACACCTGTCACTCTATTAGTAAAATAACACTCTCCATTTTATTAGAAGGCAAACCTTGTCGTATGGAGGTTGACACAGGGTCAGCGCTCTCAATCATCTCTTGGAGCACCCTCAAGAAAATCCAGCCCAGACTATCCAGAAACCAGCTCCAGAAGTGCCAGATCTCCTTGAGGGATTATCAGGGAAAAGACATTCCAGTACTCGGCAAAGGCAAGTTCCTTGTTAATTTTAAAGCTTTCAAAGGCCACCTGCCTCTAGTGGTAGTTAACGGCAACCTCCCCAGTCTTCTGGGGCTTGATTGGTTCCCCTACCTCGGCCTAGGGTTAACAGGAGTCCATGCTGTCTCAGCTTCTGACACTGACTCCTTATTCACTGACTACTCAGACGTATTCAGCAATGAGTTAGGGTGTTATAATGGTACCCCCATCTCATTTGCAGTTGACCCCCAAGCGGTTCCAGTCCGGCTGAAACCGCGTAGAGTCCCATTCGCCATTCGGCCTAAACTGGACGCAGAACTCGATAAATTATTAAAGCAAGGGGTCATTGAGCTGACAGACTTCGCCAAATGGGAGACGCCAATTGTCACACCCCTTAAAAAGGATGGCAGCCTGAGAATTTGTTCAGATTACAAAACAACAATCAAACGCTTTCTACAAGTTAGCGCGTACCCAGTCCCGGTCATTCAACATTTATTGCATACCTTTGAGCCTGGCAACATTTTTGCCAAATTGGACATGTCACAAGCGTATCAACAGTTCCCTGTTGACAACCAAACAGCCGAACTGCAGACCATTGTGACCCACAGGGGTGCCTTCCAGTGCAAGCGTCTCCAATTTGGCGTAAGTGTTGCCCCGGGCATCTTCCAATCCCTCATGGAGCGTATACTACAGGGCCTCCCTGGCGTAGTACCCTACTTCGACGACATATTGGTCTCGGCCAGGGACAGACTCCAACTCTTCCAGAGAGTCAGAGCAGTGTTAGACAGGTTCAGACAGCATGGCCTCAAATTAAAAAAAGGAGAAATGTGCCATTGCCACTAGACAGGTGGACTTTCTGGGCTATAGAATTGACGCCTCAGGCATTCACCCCCTAGAGTCCAAGGTCAAGGCAATTCATGAGGCACCCACGCCAACCACTAAAGCCGAGCTACAAGCCTTTTTGGGATTATTGAACTTTTATGCATCATTTCTACCTCACAAAGCATCAGTAGCAGAGCCTTTACACAGGCTCTTAGATAAAAAAGCACCTTGGCACTGGGGACACAAGGAAGACACCGCTTTTCGCGCAGTCAAATCACTGCTCACATCTGACGCGGTCCTTATTCAATTTGACCCACACCTTCCACTGGTACTAGCCGCGGATGCATCCCCTTTTGGGATTGGCGCCGTATTAAGCCATAGACTACCCAACGGCTCCGAGGCACCAATCACCTTCTTTTCCAGAACGCTCTCAGCGACAGAGCGTAATTATAGTCAGATCGACAAGGAGGCTTTAGCCGCAGTGGCCGCGGTTAAGAAATTTCATGAATTCCTGTTTGGCCACAACTTTGAGCTAATCACGGACCACAAGCCTCTCCTGGGTCTTCTTTCCGGAGACAAGCAGACTCCCCAAGTGTTGTCCCCAGAATGACGAGGTGGACCTTGTTCCTGGCGGCTTATTCGTACAAGCTCATCCACCGCCCAGGAAAAACGTTAAGCCACGCAGACGCCCTCAGCCGCTGCCCCCTACCAGCTCCAGCGGAAGACCCGGCACCGGTCCATGCCATCTTCGATGTCACCGAGCTCGACCTTCCTGTCACCGCCCTCGACATCGCCACCAAATCCAAGACGGACAAAACCATCGCCCAGGTACTGGACTGGGTGAGGAGGGGGTGGCCGGGCTCTAACCTTGCAGCCGAATTCACACCTTTTAAGACCCGTCAACAGGAACTGTCTAGCATACAGGGCTGCCTGTTGTGGGGCACCCGGGTTGTTATTCTGGCCTCACTTCGCACACCAGTCTTAGAGGCACTACACGAGGGCCACCCGGGCATCGTCCGGATGAAGGCGTTGGCACGGAGCTACGTCTGGTGGCCTGGCTTGGACGACGACATCGTCAAGTGGGTAAGCTCATGCCAACCCTGCCAGGAATCCAGACCATCCCCTCCAGTCACCACCCCCACAAAGTGGGAGAGAGCCAACGCGCCTTGGTCAAGGCTACACATTGACTTAGCGGGTCCAATACACGGCAAAACCTTCTTGGTGGTCGTAGACTCATACTCTAAATGGATCGATGTGGCCCAACTATCCACGACCACCACGCTAGCAGTTACCAAGGCTCTAACTTGCCTATTCGTAACACACGGGCTACCAGATACCATAGTTTCGGATAACGGCCCCCAGTTTGCCTCAACAGAATTTAGCCGTTTTGCCACAAATCTTGGCATCCGACATATCTTCACGGCTCCCTTTCATCCTGCCAGCAACGGACTGGCGGAGAGAGCCATTAGATCCACAAAAGAAGCGTTAGCCAGATTCAGCAAAGAAGATTGGCATCACAGACTCTCCCGTTTCTTGCTAAGCCAACACTCGACCCCTTGCATGGTCACCAACAAATCCCCTGCTGAACTTCTGATGGGTAGACGCCTAAGAACTGTGTTGGATAGGCTCCACCCTCACTATTGCCCTGACACCCCTCTCGCTTCAATGACGGGGGTCAGAGATTTTGTCTTGCAGGAACACGTATTTGCAAGGAACTATGCCGGAGACCCACTGTGGATTCCAGGAGTGATAGTAGCCGTCACCAGTCCCCGGTCGTACCGAGTCCAGCTGGAAGACGGCCGCATCTGGAGGAGACACCTGGACCAGCTAAGGAAGCGACAGGGTACCTTCGCCAGTGTCGGATCGTGGGCTCAGGTCGACCCCCAGGTGCCACACCACCCATCGAAGACCATACCAGAATCTCTTCACCACCACCGCCCGGACCAGGGGAGCAGGCAGTAGACCGGGACTGCCCGATGGGTCCGCCACCAGAACCAGTAGACGGGGCCACGACATCACCAACCAGAAGCACTACACCGGTGCCTGTGCAACCCTCAGGGCGAGGCTGCACCCCATCACCAACCCCACCGGGTACCTTGAACTCTGAGACACTTGGTAACTCACTGGAGTTACGACGCTCGGGGCGCCAGCACAGACCGCCCGCGTATTTAAGTGACTATGCGTGTTCGCATCTGGGGGGAAGGGGTGTTATGTCCCTGGAACTTGCCAAAGTCCCCACCCAGGTCCGTTCATGCTGCGGGGGCGTTTGCCGCCCCTCATTGGCTAGCCTCCCTCGAGGGCCGGCTATAAAAGCCAGCTGCAGGGTCCGACCAGCCGCTGATCGCTGTGAGCCTGCTCCAGGCAGGGCTAACACGTTCAGTCCTTTATTGTTACAATAAAGTCTTGTTGCATCCTAGCCCTGGTCTAGCCTCTCATTGCTCAACTACAACACCACCAGTTCTTGCTTGCGGGCAAATGATATTTCTTGCAGATCTTCCAAAGCATGATCGTTGCTGTATTGTCATGCTGCTGCTTGTAGTCATCTGTGTGATCTTCTTGCCGCAGCTTACCAGGTGGCCCATTGTTTCTTCAGTTTCTTTGCATAGATGACACTTACTATCTGTTGCTGTCTTCTCAATTCTGACTTTGTATGCATTTATCCTTAAAGCTTGGTCTTGTGCAATTAGAATTAGTCCCTCAGTCTCTTTCTTTAACTTTCCTGATCTTAGGAAGTGCTAAGTCTTGTTATTATCTTCTTTCCCTGCTATTGTTTTAATGTACTGAATATGTAGTGCTTTGTCTTTCCATGCTTCCATTCTGTTCTTCATTTGGTGTTTCTTGTAGGCCGGTTTGGTTTCTCCAATAGTCAGTAAACCTTCATGGCATACTAACTTTAGTGCATCTTCTTCATTGTCCTTCAGATATTATTTTCTTCAACCATCTGATGTACTTGCAACATGCCACACCCGCCTTGGTAGGTAGAGTCTGTCAATATCACTACAAGGCTGAAGAGCAAGATTCATTGTCATTATTTTTCTGGTCTTCCTATCCATTACTTTTAGTTCTGCGTGAGTCCAGTGCACTATTCCTGCTGTGTATCTAATGTCTGAATTGCCCAGGTGTTGATTTCCTTGATGGTATTTTCTCCATTGAGTTTGGACTTTAATTTCTCTCTTGGTGTAGTCACCTCTAATCTTTTTCTTGACTTAACTTAATAGTATTCTTGATGTTGTCATCTTGAAGAATACCAGGTATTTGTAGTAATCATCTTCATCCAGACTCTTAATGTTATTTTCATGGAGCATTTTGATTCCTTCAGTTTTCATTATTTTTCTTTGTTTGACAGTGAGCGTGGCACATTTGTCCAATCCAAACTCCACTGTGATATCTTGGCTATTTATTGTTGTTGTTGTTATATTGCTTCAATAAGTAATCTCATCAATCTAAATCTCCATGATCTAGTCCACGTTTTTTTTTAATGTTTTGAAATAAAGGGCATTGGCCTTTTATTTCTATTTGGGATCCAAACACAATTCCCTGCTGAATACTTGCTGAATTACCACATCCTTTTGGATTAAATCACAGTGCTCTAATCATATTGAAGATCTCTATATCTTGATACAAAAGAGCATAGTTTTCTCAGTCAAAATTCCCTCAGGATATAATTCCCTGAGTTAAAATTCTTCAAGTAGTTTTTTTTTTTTATCACAATTTAAACACATCTATTAACCTGGCAAAGATCGGACCTGGAGGCCAAGGAAAGACATTTTCTCTCCTGAGGGAGGAGTAAACAGTTCAGCTGCCAGAAGAGGAAATTTGTTTCAAGACAGATTTATACAGAATAACAGCATGAACTATGTTATACAAAGCCCCAACACCATCACACAGATTTCAATTATGTTTTTGCCAATGGCTACAAAAATCAAACCATAATACTTAAGGAATAAAAATTGTTTCCTTATTCTTCCAGTTCTAAAACAAGTATAATAAAAGCAAGCAAAATTTAAATAAAAGACATTTATAATGCTACTAATAAATGTTAAAGATTATTAAACTGAGTCATTGGTAAAAGTATAATAAACTTTAGTTTTAAATGATCCTAGGCTTGTTTATTTGGAATGTGGTTCTTTCAAATCTCTGCAGGGTGACATACCTGTATTCAAATAGTCACATAAGAGTCTAGATATTTATACTACACATACTCTTTCCCTTTAGTATGGATTCTTAAGCCCTGTTAAGTAAGGAGGTAGTAGGAATTTATTGGGAGTGCTAAGGAAATAAAAACGCTATTTCGTTCAATATTGAATATGTTGGCTGGGAGCTAAAGGAAGCTATTTACAAAGAGATCTCTGTTTATTTGTGTATTACATTTGTACTTTTCAGTAAGGAGCTCAAGGCAGTGCACATAATGTTCGTTCTTTCTATTTTCCACAAAACAACCCTATGAGGTCGATCAGTTTGCAGGAGTATAACTGGTTCAAAATCACCAAGGCAGCTTCAATGGCTACAGTCGATGAGAGCCTGGGTATCTCAGTACTAACCTAACATCTTGACTACTATTCCACCCTGGTTTCCCATAAGTATGGAGGTCCTCCATTATACTGCAAATATATTTTTGTGAGCCTCAAGATATCTTCTACCTCTTTTCTGCATCTTCTCTGCTGCTATGCTCACTTCTTTCTTTCAGCTGCCATTAGCAATGGGAGGAGGGGGGACTTGGAGGGGAAGAGAGCTGGAGGTGTTACATTTCCTTGATAGCTTTCTTTCCCTTTGCGCAGCTGCGAAGTCTTATCAAAATATGTCAAGGTCAACGGACAGAGGCCTCATCACCACCTGAAGATGCCCACATGATCATATTCAGAACTTTTAATTGGAAGAATAATTTGGACTTTGGGGGGTGGGGACAATTCCATCCCTTTGTATGTGTGATCTGCGTGCCAAATTCTTAGATCCAGAATTCAATCTGTAGCTTCTACTTTATTTCCAGTAAAAGGAGAACTTTGCTCTAATTCATGGAGTCTGAGTATTTCTTTCTTGGATCTTGAAGGGAGCACACACTGACAATTTTATTTAAATGTAGCACTGTGGATTATAAACTTCTAACATATTTCTCACTTTCCAGAAGCCACTGTCATCTTCAGAATAAAATAAAATCACAAGAAATTGCTTGAGCCCCTGAGACACAGGAAATATTATCATAAGTGAAATTTGGATCATGTTTTGTTGCCATAATATAAACATTTTTGTTGCATGCTGAGAAAGAGTACAGAGAAGAACTGGGTGTATCTAGTTTAATGAAAAGAAGGACTAGGGCTGTTCCATATTAGCAGGCTTGAAACCCTGCGTTCCTATTGGTCCAGAAAAGCTGGATCATGATTGGATGGCTTGAACGTTCCTGATTGGCTCATACAGGGTTTGCCGCGATTGGCTGAAACCAAGCGCGGCAAACTCAAAGAGTTGTCATTGGCTGCCTAGCCACAGCCAGCTGTATAAGAAGAGCTGCCGTGCACTAGGGTTTTTGTCTCAGAATCTATCTGTTAAATAAAGAGCTGTTGTTCACTACTCAAGCTTCGTCTATTCATGGGACCCACCGACCATACTTAACACTGGAGACGAGGATGGGATTCTGAGACAACAAGGCTAACCAGCAGGTGGCAAACAGCGCAGAGACGACCAGCAAAATGGCCAGCAGCGCCACGCCGCCCGCACCATTTAACCCAGCCAGCAAGGACTGGGAGTCCTACATTGATCGTTTCCAAATGTTTTTGGAATCCAACAACTTGAAAGACGCCACCGACAGCAAGAAACGGGTAGTATTTTTAATGCACTGAGGACCCACCATTTTCAAAATGGCCAAGGTGCTAGCAAAGCCCGCAGATGTCAAAACGATGGATTGGGACAACCTAGCTCCCATCCTCCGAAACCACTATGCTCCGGCCGTACCAACTCTTATCCGAAGGCATGATTTTTATCAACGAGACCAGCACGAGGGCGAGAGCATCAGTGAATTCGTGGCCAACCTGAGGGACCTTGGAGGTTTGTGCGGATTCGCTAACCTGGATGAGCCCATGCGAGACTGGGTCGTTCTCAGCCCGAAAGACCCAGCACTCCAAAGCAGACTAATGGCTAAGGGTGACATCTCCCTTGCCGACGCCATAGCCGAAGCAACCGCAGCCAAAGCTACCCGCAAATCAGCGGCCCGAATGCGGCGTTCAAACGGAACCGATCATCAATCGACCAGCGAGGCAACTACCACACCAGAAAAACTCACAGCCACCATCCCTCATGGCGACGCCGAATCCCCTTCTGACAGCGAAGAAGAGATTCACCGACTTCAGTCGGAACACGATCGGCGAGACCGGCGAGGTCGTAAGTCAGGGTACCAGTGTGCCAGCTGTGGAGGAAATCACCTGTGTTCCGAATGCAAGTTCCTGGACGCTGTTTGCCGACATTGCGAGAAGCAGGGGCATATCTCTAAAGTATGGCGTAATAAAAGAAACTTCAGCCCCCGGTGTCGAGGCAACAGCCCAAGAAGACAAGATGGCAACCCCACCAAAAACCGGGACTGCCAGACTGACAGCCAGTGGAGCAGGGACGGCTGAAACAGAAGATTCAACAAGGCACCGCAAAGAGAAGAAACACACAAAACAGTCATCATCGCCCATTCTTCACCAATAGATGAACGGAAGATACGCATTGAGGTCGGTATCGAAAACCAACCATGCACCATGGAGGTAGATTCTGGCTCCTACCTCTCCATGGTCTCCTGGCGCACCATAAAGCGTCTAAAACGCAGCATACGCCGCCAAGAACTAAGTGACCAGAAATTGATCCTGAGGGACTACCAAGGGAACCGCATCCCAGTGGCTGGCATCAGGCATTTCAAGATCACCTACAAAAACTGCACCAATATTTTATCACTTACAATTGTAGATAAAGACCACCCCAGCCTACTCGGATTACAATGGTTCACACCGCTAGGGATCGAGATGGTAGGCATCAATCACACAGACGAAGAAGATTGGGAGGCGACACTCGTACGAGACTTCCAAGAGGTCTTCGATGACACTTTAGGCAAGTACAAGGTGTCCCCAATCTCCTTCAATCTTAGCCCAGACATCACTCCCATCCGCCTCAAGCCGCGCCAAGTGCCATTTGCACTCAAACCTAAGATAGACGAGCAATTAAATAAGCTCATCGCGCTAGGGGTTTAAGAACCTATCGACCATGCCCATTGGGAAACACCCATTGTCACCCCCATCAAACCAGATGGCTCCCTGAGAATCTGTGGGGACTACAAGGCCACCTTGAACCATGCCCTGCAGCAGAGTGCCTACCCTGTGCCAGTACTCCAGCATCTCCTACACTCACTGGGGGGTGGCAGAATCTTTACAAAGCTCGACCTGGCACAAGCCTATCAACAACTACCGGTCGATGCTAAAACCGCCGAGGCACAAATGATCGTGACACATCGAGGGGCATTTAAATGCAACCGACTCCAATTTGGAGTCAGCGTCGCACCTGGCATTTTCCAAAGCCTAATGGAAAGACTGCTGCAGGGAATTAAAGGAGTCGTACCCTATTTCGACGATGTGCTAGTAACAGCCCCCAATAAGAAACAATTGGAGAAATGGCTAAGAGCAGTCTTACAAAAATTTAAAGACTCCGGCCTAAAGTAAAAAAAGAGAAGTGCCAATTATGTACTGAAAGGGTTGAATTCCTGGGGTACCTCCTAGACAGACATGGAATTCACCCTACTGACAAAAAACTAAAAGCCATCAAGGAAGCCCCCAGACCGAAAAATAAAATGGAACTCCAAGCATTCCTTGGAGTCATTAATTTCTATAATGTTTTCCTACCCCAGAAAGCGACTGTCGCGGAACCCTTGCATAGACTGCTGGATAAAGCGGCATCCTGGACCTGGGGAAGGTGAGAGGAACACGCCTTCCAACAAATAAAAAACCTTTTAACTTCCGACGCAGTCCTTATTCAGTATAACGAAACCCTGCCGCTAACCTTTGGTGTTGGGGCAATCCTAAGCCATACCTTGCCGAATGGGAAAGAGGCTCCCATCGCATTCTTCTCAAGAACTCTGTCCAAGCCAGAGAGGAACTACAGCCAGCTGGACAAAGAAGCCCTAGCCATTGTCTCCGCAGTGAAAAGATTCCACGAATACATTTATGGTAGGACTTTTTCAATTATTACGGACCACAAACCCCTACTAGGCATTTTGGCTGGGAACAAACCCACTCCAACCATCCTGTCCTCTAGGATGACGAGATGGTCTGAATTTCTTGCCTCTTATAATTACAATTTAGCACACCGACCCGGCAAGACCATCTCACACACTGACGCTTTAAGCCGATCCCCCCACCAGACGTGCAAGACGACCCAGCACCCACATTATCAATTTTACAAATAGAAACAGTAACCATGCCACCATTGACCATGCAAGATATTGCCCGTGAAACAAGGGACAAATGCTTGGCGCGAGTCCTCAGCTGGGTGGAGAGGGGTTGGCCAGAAAGCAAAAAAAAATGAACTCTTTAAACCGTTTAAAAACCGGTAAACTGAACTTTTTTCACAACGGGGGTGCATTCTTTGGGGAGATCGGGTAGTTATACCAGAAACATTACAGAAAAAAGTTCTAGACATGCTGCACGACGGGCACCCGGGCATTGTGCGAATGAAAGCCCTGGCCAGAAGCTACGCTTGGTGGCCAGGCATGGACAAACAAATAGAAACTTGGGTCGCCGCTTGCAGCAGATGCCAAGAGACTTGCTCCTGCAGCTCCACCACTAGAATGGGAAACCCCCAGAGGCCCCTGGTCACGAATCCATATTGACTTTATGGGGCCAACCGAAGGACATACCTTTTTAATTACTGTTGATGCTTACTCAAATTGGCTCAAGGTAAGCAAAATGAAAACAACCACCACAGAAGCCATTATCAAAAAATTAAACAAACTTTTTGCCACGCATGGTCTGCCAGATGTGTTAATATCTGACAATGGACCTCAATTTACCTCATTGGTGTTTGAGCAATACTTGGCAGACCATGGCATCCGACATGCATTGACATCGCCTGCTCACCCGGTGGCGAACGGGCGAGTGGAACGCACGGTTCAGTTCACAAAAAAAAAACCATCCAAAAGATTGAACATGGCAACATCCACGAGAAAATCAACAAAATGCTTCTACTACAACATATCACACCCAACACCACCACGAACAAATGCCCAATGGAATTACTCATGGGCAGAAGGCTCTGGTCACCTCTAGACCGTTTGCACCCTACTTGCACTCCAGAGAAACCCCCTGGATCTACTAGCAAACCCCGAGCCTTCAACATGGGAGACACTGTTTTTGCTAAAAATGTTACTGGTGACCCCCTATGGCTACCTGCAAAGATCACCCAAGTCACCGGCCCCCGGTCCTACCAACTCGAGACCACCGACAGGAGGAGCTGGAAACGGCACATTGACCAGCTATGGGCTAGGCTGGCCACTTTTCCCCTCACAGACTCTAACAAGGAAATCAGGGGGGGGGGGGGAACCTTAAACTTAGAAAAAGAACCAGTATCTGCGCAAGCAGAACACCCCCCCACACACATTAAATAAAAATCAAACATTAAACCAGCGATACTTACCTACAAACAGGGAACCAAGGCAGACGGGTGCTTCACCTGGAAGTAGCAGCTGGACAAGCTCAACCAGCCCAGAGAATCCAGGCAGGAGCGACAGAGCGAATGACTCGACCAACCCGGATACACCAGGCAGGAGTCACAGCTATAGGCCCGGCTCACCTTTCCAGACGGTTCCATCAAGAAGCTTGAGAGCGACGTGGAGCCCGTCCAAACCTGACGACAACCAGAGACATTATGAACTGCGCAAGTCAAGTAGGCAGGTCCGAAGACCCGCCTACTTACGTGATTATGTTACCCCGCCCCTTGAACCAAGAGGGGAGGGGTGTTCCATATTAGCAGGCTTGAAACCCTGCGTGTTCCTATTGGTCCAGAAAAGCCGGATCGTGATTGGATGGCTTGAACGTTCCTGATTGGCTCATACAGGGTTGCTGCGATTGGCTGAAACCAAGTGTGGCAAACTCAAAGAGTTGTCATTGGCTGCCTAGCCATGGCCAGCTCTATAAGAAGAGCTGCCGCGCGCTAGGGTTTTTATCTCAGAATCTATCTATCAGATAAAGAGCTGTTGTTCACTACTCAAGCCTCGTCTATTCATGGGACCCACTGACCATACTTAACAAGGGCAGTGGCAGCTAACCTTTTTGGGCACCTCTGCTGAAAGTCCCCCCCAAACCCCCTGCGCATGCATGCAAGACCCCCTCACATGCTGCTGTCTCTGCACATGTGCTTATGATCACCCCATGCTGCACGTCTCTGCACATAGGTGCATGACCCCCTGTGTGTGCTGTGCATCACTGTGCATGTGTACACTGCACACCTCGTGCATGTGTATGCCATGCATCTCTGCTCAACCATGTGCATCTTCCCTGCCCCTCCCCCTGCACATGTGCACCAGATACCCAACAATCAGCTGTTGAGCGGGCTGCAGCATATGCAGTACACCTGCTCTGGGCGAGGGCTCGTGTGCCAGCAGTAATGGCTCTTCTCTCACGCGTGCCATAGGTTCACCATCATGACACTAGGCGGTGACATGATAGCAGTTCCAGTATTTAAGGGGCTGCCACAAAGAAGAGGGAGTCAACCTGTTCTCCAAAGCATCTGAAGGCAGGGCAAGAAGCAATGAATGAAAACCAGTGGTAGGATTCAAATTTTGTTACTACCGGTTCTGTGGGCATGGCTTGGTGGGCGTGGCAGGGGAAGGAGACTGTAAAATCTCCAGTCAGAGGTGGTATTTGCCGGTTCTCCGAACTACTCAAAATTTCCGCTACCTGTTCTCCAGAACTGGTCAGAACCCGCTGAATACCACATCTGATGAAAACTAATCAAGGAGAGAAGAACCTAGAACTAAGGAGAAATTTCCTGACAGTGAAAACAGTGGAATATCTTGCTTCCAGAAGTTGTGGGTACCCCAACACTGGAGACTTTATTTGTCAAAAATAGTATAGGGTTTCCTGCTTGAGCAGGAGGTTGGACTAGAAAACCTCAAGATCCCTTCCAACTTTTCTGTTATTCTGATAATACATGCCTATTGAAGGATAACGTCTCTTACCCAATTTGTCATGCTAACACAAGGGGGAAAAAAGGGAAATTCCATCTCTACGAAGTATTAAGGTGTCCTTTTCCAGATCAGTAGACTTCATAGGAAAAGAGCCACATTAATCTTAGATAGCAAAACATAAAACAGAAGGAATTGGACACCATAATTTTTTGTGACCTGTACTGACTTTTAATAACATTTGTTAATTAGAAAACATGCTATTAGATGATTCCCAACCAAGGAATCCCAAGATTTGAAGCACATCTAAAGAGCACTAAGTTGGGAAACCTGAATAGTATTTGGGCTAGATTACTTATTTGCCATTTATCTCTCCTTGAACCTGAGCATCAAGCAATACTACATGGGGCTGAGCTCTTTGTAAGAGATAGAAAACTACTCTCTCCAGTGGATATACGAATTTCTTGTCTGGTATGTGATAAGCAATTTCCATGTTATTTCTTCCTTCTTCATAGCTTAATTATTTTCCTAATTTCCTTCATTACAGTACTAAACTGGACAACCTTGTATAGCTTGGCTGGATGGTAAGAAATTACATCCCCTTACAGTTTTCTGCTTACTCAGGACTTCAACACAGATAACTACATTCTTCAAAGGTGGATGTGAGATAAAAATTCATTTGGACATTAAGAAAGGAAGGAGGCCGGCTGAATTGGCCTCAAGGCATTTGAAGCAGGCAGAAGTTTGTTTACCATCATCTGGGGAAAAATGTATGTATGGCAATAGGGCAGTGGAAGAAGTTATTCACAAAAATCTACTTATAAAAATTTATAGCACAAGAATAAATAACTTTTCCTGGGTGATATAGAACATCTGAAATTGTGATAGCAAGTTGTGGGGACTTTCATAAATAGCCATGATGACCAATTTGTCTTAACAAATCTTAGGTTTCTTTCCAAGTCCCTTTATCCTCTGTGATGGAGAACCTATGGCATGCATGCCAGAAGTGGTACACAGTGCCACTTCTTCCGGTATGCAAAAGGTAGCCTGGAAGAGCCCCCATTGAGCATGCGTGCATGCTGCCCACCCAACAGCTGATTGTCAGGTATCTGGTGCACATGCGCAGATGTGGGAGTGCATGGGAGACATGTGCGCATGTGCAGAGATGCACAGTGCTCACTGTTCTGACCCAAATCTTGTTCCAAGGAAACAAGCACGAAACAGTGATAACAGCAAAACCTTTTAAAGATTCTTTATGAATTCTGTTCCTTCACAGTTAAAAAGCTGTTGCAAACTAATTGTCTCTGATAAGAACGAACCTTGCCAAGGTTGTGGAAGGCTGCCAAGAACACTAGATAAAGTTACTAAGAAATATTTCAAACACAAAGAGTTTCCAAACACTAACCAAGATACTCCGAAAGTCCACAAGGTTTGAGTGCAAAAACTTCTTTGCTTCCTGCAAAGAACTTTGGTTTCTCAGCTGGCTTTTATCTCTTAAGGGAGGGAGCCATTACCTTGCAGCCTTACTCCTGAGTCGCCCATGCTGCTGCAGCTGCTCTTTCCTTCAAGCAGCCCTGTGCGCACACGCACTGGGCACAGGCTCCTCAGGGACCTCTTCATCACTGCTGCCAGCCTCCACAATCTCCAAAGGCAGCATTCCACTCCCTGATGGTCCTGGCCCATCCCTGCATCACACACAGGCTCACTCTCCGAGACCTCAGCTGTCTGCATTTGCTGTTGGTGAACCACAACACTCATGGAGGGATCGCACACACTGCACTGAGACATGCAGATGGGGAGGTCATGCATGGGGGCTTGCCCCCCCCCCCCCATGCATTGCCTTCTGGATGTTGGTATGTGAGCGAGCATGTGCAAGCATGCGTGCAATTTTCGGCACAGGAGCCCAAAAAGATTAGCCACCACTGCCCTACCACTTCATTTTTAATTGCTTTCTTTCTTTTTTCAGTTTGCAGGCAAAATTCTAAGTAAAGGGTTTGAGTTTATAATGAATCTTATTACTTTAATATTAACACTTATTACTTCTTATAAAATTAAGGATGCTTTGCTTTGCTCTATCTCAGTAGGCAAATTGGTAAATGCCAAAGCATCTCTATAATGCTGTTGATAAAAATTCAGCAAATGAAATTGTTGCTTACTGTTGTAGAGCAGCAGAGATACGAGGCTGAGCCAGAGCGAACGTTTTAAAAGACTTTATTCTACTGAATAAAGGGTTGCCGCGTCTGCCAGGCTAACTCGGCAGATCAGCTGGCGGCAACAGCTGATACCGTTTGACAGCTCCCTTTTATAGCCGGCTGTCAAACGGTATCAGCCAATGGGAGCGGTCGGCGCTCCCGCTCGAACGGCGGACCTGGTTGGGAACTCCAGCCAGTTCTATAGACACAACACTCCTTTCCCCCGGCCAGGAGCATGCGTAGTCCTGCAAATAGGCCGGTCGTCTGCGATGGCGGCAGGATCGTCGAAGTTCAGGCAAGCCGCTGGCTGGAACAAGGTCCTCGGCCCCGGGGAGCGTCTCGGAGGCTGTTGAAGAGCGGGCTCGGCCGGCGAGGCCCTTCTGCGGATCCAGTAAGCCTCTCCGTTTGGTTTGTTTCTGGCGCGTCGTTCGGCCGGGGCGGTAGACCGGCTCACTCGGTTGTGAGTTCAGAGTCCTTTGTTGGTAGACAGGGCCCGGCTGGGAGTGCTCGGTGTCTCTCGGGTTGATCGGGGCCGGTGGTGAGCGTTCGGCATTGCCTGAGTAGACCGGGTCCTTCAGGGAGCGTTCGGCGTTGGCTGGGTAGACCGGGTCCTGCAGGGAACTCTCGGCTGGGTAGATCGGTCCCGGCAGGGAGCCTTCAGTGCTGGATGGCTGGGCTGAGTAGACCGGTCCCTTGGCGGTTGCTGGGTAGGCTGGATCATCGGTGTTTGCTGGGTAGACCGGGTCGCTTGGTTGGTTGTGGAAGCCATCAGCTGTGCCTCTCCACTGCCTCCTCAGCTGGTCCACGTGTCTGCACCACAGGCGTCCGTCTTCCAGGAGGACTCTGTAGGATCTCGGCCCTGCAACTGACACAACCTGTCCAGGTACCCACAGAGGGTCCTCTGCATAATTCCTGGCGTAGACCAGGTCATGCAGGGCAAAGTCCCTGACCAAGCTGTCAGATCCTATAGGTGTGTCTGGACAGTAATGGGGATGTAGCCTGTCCAGGGTGGTCCTAAGACGCCTCCCCATTAAAAGTTCCTCAGGAGATTTATTTGTAGTGGTGCACGGGGTAGTATGTTGGCTCAGAAGGTAACGGGACAGTTTGGAGTGCCAGTTTTCCTGGCCAAACCTAGCAAGTGCCTCCTTTACTGATCTGACTGCCCTTTCAGCCATCCCGTTGCTAGCTGGGTGAAAAGGGGCTGTGAGGATGTGTCTGATACCTAAGTTGGCAGCGTACATACTAAACTCACAAGATGTGAACTGGGGGCCATTGTCAGACACCAGCGTGTCAGGGAGCCCATGGGTAACAAACAAACGGGTCAGAACCTTAACAATTGCTTGAGTGGTTGTTGAAGGTAGTAGGGCCAAGTCTATCCATTTGGAATATGAGTCTACTAAAACCAAGAAGGTCCTTCCATGTACTGGTCCAGCCAGGTCGATGTGCAGGCGAGACCAAGGTCCCCCAGCACTTTCCCACCTGGTAGGAGTGGCTGGTGGTGGGGCAGGCCTGGTTGATTGGCAAGGTTGGCACGAGCTTACCCAGCTGGAGATTTGGGCATCCATGCCTGGCCACCAAACGTAGCTGCGGGCCAGGGCCTTCATCCTTACGATGCCCGGGTGGCCCTCGTGAAGGACCTTTAGGATGGGTACACGGAGAGTGGCTGGGATGACCACCCTTGTCCCCCAAAACAGACAACCCTGTAGGTTTGACAATTCTTGCTCGCAGATTTTGAAAGGAGTGAAGTCAGAAGTGTATTGTGTTTCCGGCCACCCCCTTCCCACCCAGTCCAGAACCTGGGCAATTACCCTGTCTTTTTTTGAGTGCGTTGCAATGTCTTCAGCTGAAACAGGCAGTTTAAATTCATTTACTTGAAAAATGGCATGAATGGGTGCTGGGTCTTAGACTGGAACTGGCAGGGGGCAGCGACTAAGGGCATCTGCATGACTTAAGCTTTTTCCAGGGCGATGCACTAATTTAAATGAGTAAGCGGCCAGGAACAAGGTCCACCTGGTCATCCTAGGTGATAGTACCTGTGGGGTTTGCTTGTCCCCTGACAAAAGCCCCAGGAGTGGTTTATGGTCAGTTATGAGTTCAAAGTGGTGCCCAAATAAAAATTCATGAAACTTTTTTACTGCAGCTACTGCAGCCAAGGCCTCCTTATCTATTTGGCTGTAGTTTCTTTCTGTAGCAGAGAAAGTCCTAGAGAAGAAGGCAATTGGTGCCTCAGAACCGTTTGGGAGCCTGTGGCTTAGAACTGCCCCAATACCAAAAGGGGATGCATCAGCAGCCAGGACCAGGGGAAGTTGTTGATTAAATTGGATTAAAACTGCATCGTATGTAAGCAAGGATTTGACTGATTTGAAAGCGTGGGCTTCCCTGGGTCCCCAAAGCCAGGGGGATTCTTTGTCTAACAGTCTGTGTAAGGGCTCTGCAATGGATGCTTTATGAGGAAGAAATGAAGCGTAAAAGTTCAGCAGCCCCAGAAAGGCTTGGAGCTCCGTCTTGTTGGTTGGTGTGGGTGCCTCGTGGATAGCCCTTACTTTAGATTCAATTGGGTGAATGCCAGAGGCATCAATCCTATACCCCAGAAAGTCCACTTGCTTAGTGGCGATGGTGCACTTCTCCCTTTTGAGTTTGAGGCCATGCTGCCTAAACCTGTCTAGGACTGCTCTGACCCTTTGTATGAGCTGAGGTCTGTTAACTGCTGAAACTAAAATGTCATCGAAGTAAGGGACAACCCCTGGGAGACCTTGGAGAATCCTTTCCATGAGGGACTGGAAAATACCTGGGGCTACACTTACACCAAATTGGAGGCGTTTGCATTTGAATGCCCCCCTATGAGTGACTATGGTTTGCAGCTCAGCTGTCTGATCATCAACAGGGAACTGTTGGTATACCTGGGACATATCTAATTTGGCAAAGATGGTGCCGGGTTCGAAAGTGTGTAATAGGTGTTGGATAACAGGGACAGGGTATGCGCTGACCTGCAGATAACGATTGAGGGTGGTCTTGTAGTCAGCGCAGATTCTCACGCTGCCATCTTTCTTGAGTGGGGTGACTATGGGGGTCTCCCATTTGGCAAAATCAGTTGGCTCTAACACCCCTTGCTTTAGTAACTTATCTAATTCTAAATCTAACTTTGGACGGATGGCAAAGGGTACTCTGCGCGGGTTGAGGCGAAGGGGAATTGCCTGGGGGTCCACAGTGAAGGAGATGGGGGTGCCAGAATAGCAGCCCAACTCATTGCTAAAAACATCAGAATAGTCAGTGAATAGGGTTTCTACTTCAGAGGTTGAGACAGCATGGATTCCAGTTATGCTAAGGCCGAGGGAAGGGAACCAATCTAGTCCCAGCAGACTGGGGAGGGCACCATTAACAACCACCAAAGGCAAATGGCCTTTAAAACCTTGGAACTGAACTAAAAACTTGCCTTTCCCGAGGACAGGGATGTTCTTGCCCTGGTAGTCCCGCAGGGTCAGGTGGCATTTCTGCAGCTTCTTTTTTGAAAGTCTGGGGTGAATCTTCTTCAGGGTCTCCCAGGAGATGATTGAAAGTGCAGATCCCGTGTCCACCTCCATTCTGCAAGGCTTACATTCTAAGAAAACAAAAATACTTATTTTGTTAGAAGTCTTGGAAGTGTGGTCTGCGTGGTAGCAAGTATAGCAGTCTTCCACTTGCCTTTGGAAATTAGCAGTAGGTTGAGGTCTCTGAGGGAAGGTTCGCCCTGCTTGGCAGACTCTAGCTAGGTGGCCTTTCTTCTGACAGTTTAGACAAATGGCATTCCTGAACCTGCAGGATGCTCTAAGGTGGGAACCCCCACAGCTCAGGCAAATGGGAGGTTGCTTGGGGGTGAAGTTGTTTCTTTGCCCTGCTCCTTCCTGTGAGGGCTTTTGTTGCCTAAGGCGGTTTATGTCTGTTGTGCCTATGGGGTCTTCTTCAAGGGAAACTTCCTCTGAGTGAATAGTGGAGCTGCTAGGTCTGATAGGAGTTCCTTGAATCTCAGCTGCTGATTGGGCAGAGAGCTCAGCAGCTTGGGCTTCTTCTATAGCTAAGGCTAGGGTTAAGTCTTTTTTGGCTAGTAAGCGTCTTTGAAGCCTAAGGTCCCTAACCCCAAAGACAATCTGATCTAATAGCATGTCTTCTAGGTAGTCTCTGAACCCACACTGTAAGGCAGCTGACCTCAGAGCTGCCATATACTCACTAATTGACTCCCCCTCAGCCTGCCTTCTGGTACTGAAGGCATGCCTCCTAGCTATCTGGGAGGGTTTAGGTGAGTAGTGATTGGAAAGAATCTCTTGGAGCTCTTTCCAAGAGATGTTTCTTACAGAGCGAGGGGCAACTAGTGCTGTAGCGGTGTCAAAAACCGCAGCCCCACAGTAACTGAGGAAGAAAGATTTTTTCCTGTGCTCAGCAGCGTCTGTTAGATCGATAGCATCCAATAAGTAGATAAACCGGTTTTTGTATGACTCCCACGTTTCCTTGGCTGGCTTGAAAGGTGGGAATGTCGGGTTGGTGTTCATCTTGAGGCGGCAGTGCCTGTCACCTCAGCTGCTGTGGCTTCGAAAATCGCACTCTTAGAAGAGCGTTTTGCGGCTGCGCCTGTCAGGCGGCATCTGTCTCCTCGGCTGAGGAGGCTTTAAATTTCACGCTCTTGGTGAGCGTCGGCGGCTGCGGCTTCAGCGCCCGGTGGCTTTGCTCTTTTTCAGTGACCAGCTCTTGCGATCAGACGTCTGGTAGCCTCTTATAGTATCCCGCCCTCGTCGCCAGTGTTGTAGAGTGTCGGAGATACGAGGCTGAGCCAGAGTGAACGTTTTAAAAGGCTTTATTCTACTGAATAAAGGGTTGCCGCGTCTGCCAGGCTAACTCGGCAGATCAGCTGGTGGCAACAGCTGATACTGTTTGACAGCTCCCTTTTATAGCCGGCTGTCAAATGGTATCAGCCAATGGGAGCGGTCGGCGCTCCCGCTCGAACGGCGGACCTGGTTGGAAACTCCAGCCAGTTCTATAGACACAACACTTACTTTTTTAGTATATTTCTAAACTGCTTATTAACAACAAGAAAAGCTCAAAGTAGTATGCATAATGATAGGTGGCTTACAAATAGGTTATAGCAAAGTGGCTTGTAAACTCTCTCCATGAATAGTTTTTTTTTTTTTAATCTCAGATCTTTTATTTTCAAATAAAAGGAATCTGTCATCCAGTCCTTGATACCTAATGGTGCCTTTGAAAGCAAACCTCTATTATTTCTATTCCACAAGCAGAAATGCCGATATTTCAGATAATTCACTTCTACCATCCTTCTTTACTTTATCATGGCATCATCTAGGACATGGGTGTCAAACTGAAGGCCTGGGGGACAGATCTGGCCCATGGGCCAGCCCTGGAAACAGCAAAGAACTGACCCACAGTGCCCCTGCTAGTGAAAACGGAGCTCGGGAGAGCCACCCAGGCTCTGTTTTCAGCCGTGACAGCTTCCTGCAGCCTTCTGCCAACAAAAATAAAGCTCGGGGAGGCTATACACAGCTCTCCCAGGGTCCATTTTCAGCTGCAACAGCCTCCTGCAGCCCTCTGCCAGAGAAAATAGAGCCTGGGCCAGCCACACATGGCCTTCCCAGCTCTGTTTTCAATGGCAGGTGCTTGCAGGAGGTCATTACAGACAAAACAGAGCCTTGATGAGTGACATTGAGCTGAGCACGCCCATCCCCAGCACTCCAAGGTCAATCACAACCCTGAAACGCCCTCAATGAAATTGAGTTTAACACCTGATGCAGGCGATAAGTACACAATTTGTGATGCTCCACAATAATGTGGGATGCTGAGGGAAATCATTCAACAACATCCTGAGGACCACAAACTGTACACTAGGTCCTCCCTTTTCTAGTTTACTTCTTGGCTTGTCACCCATTCTAAATATTGCAACTGGCCACCAGTCCATGGAAACACCTTTTTCTCCTTCAAAATAAATTCAGAAACAGGACAGAAAAAGTCTAAGCTGGAAAAATAGGAATATTCTGCTGCTGTAACTCTTTCTTCAGACAGGCTACATGAAATTAGCTGACATCATTAATAGACCTTTTAGGGCTGAGTTTATAGAAGGCATACAAATGCTTCTTCCTAGCCATGAAGATCGTAGCTTTCCTACTTCTTAAGGTTTGAAATTTTATCCCAGATGTGTTCATTATCAAAATGGTAAAGTTCAAATGCAAATTATATTTAAATAATGTTCCAATCTGCTGAAGAACTTGTTAGAAATAAAAATGAGAGTTCCCTTTTAAGCATAGTGGTGTGTAGGGTCTTTGGTTACTAAATCATTTGAAAGAAGAAAGAATGAATGAGTCTTTCAGAAGATAAATGTGCTTTAAGAAGGATTAAAATATATAAACTGATCTACTCAGTTGGATATATCTCCTAGCTCTGCATGTGCTCACTCTAGGCTTGTTAACAATGTTTAACTAGTAAGAATGTATGCTCTACATGCAGGCAATTGTGCTTTAATAGGAATTGTGCGTGTTTAATAAGTTGCCTTCTCTGAACACCTACCCAGAAGTACTTTTCTCTCTTTTTATATATATTTTTACCTTTTCTTTTTGAGGAACGATGTCACTTTTTTTTGGGGGGGGGGGGGGGGGGACAGGATCTGTGTTCGGTTAACACCTGTATGATAACAATTTCATTACTGCAACTTTTCTTTTCTTCTTTTTTGGTAATGATAGCAAAACTCCATATTCTAAATGCAAGATTGTTGTCATGAAGCTAGACAGAAATTTAGAAAAAGGCAATCAGGTTTATTGTTTAAGTATTTCAGAACAGTAGTCCACTGGTGTATTGAAGGACTGTCCCTATGGTTTAAAAGGAATTGTCGTTCTATAAAGTGTGCAAGTATCAATTTCTGAAGTCCCTACTATTAGGATATAGACCAGTGGTGGCTAACCTTTTTGGGCTCCTGTGCCAAAAATTGTGCATGCGCTTGCACTCTCTCACTCGCATGCCAGCACCCAGAAGGCAATGCACCTCCCCCATGTCCCCTATGCATGCACGTGCAATGTCCTCCCCCCACCCCACCCCACTGCCCACTTACCTGCACTGTGACTCACAGCTGATTTTCGGCTGGTTTGCAGCTTTTTTCGGCCTCCCAAAGGCTTGAGGAAGGCTTCTGCAGATTTCTACAAGCTTTGTAGGCCAAAATCTAGCCCTGTTTCATCACTTCCTGTTTTTCTGAAAAAAAATGGTAGTGATGAAATGGGGCTAGATTTCAGCTTAGGAAGCTTGTAGAAGCCTGCAGAAGCCTTCCTCAAGCCTTTGGGAGGCTGAAAAAGGCCTCAAACTGGCCGAAAATCAGCTGTGAGGCGCGCACATGCACAGTGAGGTAAGTTTGCCTGCAGCTCGTGTGCTGGCACAAATGGCTCTGCATGGCACCTGTGGCACGTGTGCCATAGGTTCGCCATCATGGATATAGCCTAATAATATTAATGTAATGCAATGCAATATAATACAATATAATAATTACAAGTTATAGTCCTTGACTTATGGCCACATTTCTGTAGCTAAGTGAGTTTTATCCCATTTTGCAACTTTTCTTTCCATAGTTGTTAAGGGAATCACTACATTTGTTAAATTAGTAACATGGCTGTTAAGTGAATCAGGCTTTCTCTGACTTTACTTGTCAAAGGTCGCAAAAGGTGGTGACATGACCCCAAGACCATGTAACTGTCATAAATATGAGCCAGTTGCCGAGCATCTGAATTTTGATCCCATGACTATGGTGATGCTATAAATGTGAAAAGTGTCACATGGGTGTGAAAAATATCACAACCCACTTTTTCAGTGTTGCTGTAATTTCGAATGGTCACTAAAAAAAGGGCTGTGGGTCAAGGACTACCTATAATTGTAATGTTTCTTTCCACATACCAAAAAAAAAAGGCAAATGTTAAATCATTCTTCTTTATCTATAAACTTTTAGGGGCTCTAGGGCTGTGATGGCGAGCCTATGGTATACATGCCATAGGTAGCATGCAGAGCCATTAATGTAGGCACGCGAGCCCCAGCCAAACTTACCAACACTGCGCATGTGCATGCCTCCCAACTGATTTTTGACCCATTTGAGACTGTTTTCTCCCTCCCAGAGGCTCGAGGAAAGCCTCGGGAGCCCGAAAAACGGGCCTTCCAGAAATACCGGAAGTGCCAAAATGGGCCTGTTTTCAGCCTCCCGAGGCTGCAGAATCTTCCCTCAAGCCTCAAGAAAGCATGCATGTGCTTTCTCTGATTTTACTTATCAAAAGGTAACAAAAGGTGATGATGAAATGTACCTCCCCCCTGTGCATGCACATGCAACACCCCCATCCTTTAGCTGCAGTGCACATGCACGTGCCTCCCAGCTGATTTTTGGCCTGTTTGAGGGCATTTTCTCCCTCCCGGAGGTTTGAGGGAAGCCTCTGCAGCCTCGGGAGGCCAAAAAACAGGACTTCCAGACATACCGGAAGTGCCTGTTTTCAGCCTCCAGAGGGCCTCTGGAGCCTGGGGGAGGCCATTTTCACCCTTCTTGAGGCTCGAGGGAAGCCTTTGCAGCCTCATGAAGCCGAAAAATGTGCCTTCCGGAAATACTGGAAGTGCCAAAATGCAGTGGGGGGGGGGGGGGGCATTGCATTTTGAGTGCCAGCATACGTGTGCTTTCAGCACACTACAACAAAAAGGTTCACTATCACTGCTCTAGGGTATAGAATCTATGAGCTTCAAATTTAATACAACTGTACTTCTGAACAAATGAGCATCTTTCCCCATTCAGGTATGCGGTGGTTGTTTATTCATATGTTGAAGGAGATGGTTTCCCATTCTGGTTGAAAATTGTCTGTGTCCAACCAGATGTGAAAAACATACTACATAAGAATTCTAATTCCAGTGTAGCTGGCTGGTAGGTGAATTCTGAGAGTTGAAATCCACACATCTTAAACATGCCAAGGTTGAAGAATGCTACTGTAGACACAAGCAGATGAATGATTTATCAGGCTTTTTATTGTCTAGTGTACATTTGATTTCCCAGTTATCCTATTATAATGTAGATTCACCCATCCCGTCCATTTGCCCCTCTCAAATTCTTGCCGTTCCCTTATTTTTTCTAGTACCAATTAACTTTTTGAATCTGTCCCCATTTGTTTCTTATCCTTTTGCATTAGCAGTAGGATACTTGTGTCTGTAGTTCAATAAGACAGATATATCTGATATGTGTCCCACACAAAATATGTGAATTTGCAAGAATTTATAGGTATAAGAGCAAATATAATAGAAGACTGACTTTGGGTCAATCTCTCACTCAGCCCAGCTTACCTCACATGGTTATTATGGAGCACATAGGGAGAGGAAGGAGCATTAGATATGTTGGCTTTTTTGAGATATTCATAAAAAGAATAAAAGAAGCATAAAATATAATAAATAAATAAACAAATAAAAGATATTAAGCTAAGAATAACAGAATGCATATTCTGTTATTGTTGTTAGGCATGAAGTTGTGTCCGACCTATCGTGACCCTATAGACAACATTGCCTTCCTGTCCTCTACCATCCCCCAGAGTCCATTTAAGCTCACACTGACTGCTTCCGTGGCTCCATCCAGCCACCTCATTCCCTGCTGTCTCCTTCTTTTGCCTTCAATCATTACCAGCATTAGGCTCTTCTCCAGTGAGTCCTTCTTCCTCATTAGGTGGCCAAAGGACTCTCAGGAGTCTTCTCCAGCACCATAGTTCAAAGGCCTCAATTCTTTGGGGTTCAGCCTTCCTTATGGTCCAATTTTCACAACCATACATTGCAACGAGGAAAACCATAGCCTTGATTATACACACTTTTGTTGGCAGGGTGATGTCTCTGCTGCACATATTGTATAAATTGTAATCAACTGCCTGTGACAAGAATGTTAATATTTTTATATTTTGGGGCCAGGAGGTGTGGGGTAAGTAATAGGTGTATTCAGAGGTAGCTGCCATTCTATAATATACTCTTCTTCCTGAAGTATAGATAATCCCCTCTGGATAGGTGTTTAGCATGATGGTTAAAACATATATTTGGCACAGATTTATTTATTGATTGCCTGTGAGGTATTCAATAATGTATTCATTACTTTAATGAATTGCAATGTTTATTTTTTGCTTTTGACATTCATTTACCCTGCCTAGAATTCTTTTGCATCTGGATAAGCTATAAATATTTTTAAATGAATAAATAAACATGTTTCTATTGTGTTCAGGTAAGATTTTCTTGCAAATATTTTAAACCAAATGATGTTTTTTTTAAATAAATGATCATATATTTTCATCATATATTGGCCAACACATTTCCTAGTTTAATTCAATTATGGTAAAAATTAAATAATTCCTTTATCTGATTTGTTTATGAGTCATATGGCCAATGAAATTAAATCTGTTATCTCTGGGAAAATCTTGAAGATACCATAGGGGTTAGCTAACCACTAAAATGCAGCATGGTTAAATACATTTCTAGACAAAAACAACATGGTGATTTGTTAGTTGTAACCTAGTTTAACACTATGAAAATCTATAGAATATTTATAACATGGTATTTTAAAATATTACTTAAAATATTTTTCTGTGTATTTATGTAAAATAGTGCCAATTTCTTTACATAAGCAGTATTGTTGAGCATTTGTGAAGAGATCCTTCTAATTCAATTCAATTATCAAAAGTTTGAAATGTTTGTGTGCTACACAAGTCAACCATGAAAACAAGAAAGGCAGAGTTCTGTTCTCGTGTTTGAACAGAAATTGGTGTTGTAAATAAATGAGGTTAAGACTTGTATATAATGTTTGGTCAACACATGATGCTCATTTTTAACATGTGCATTATATTAGTGAATGAAGATGATCTATTACTAGTCTTGGCATTATTTGATCTTTACAGTCATACTAGATCATTGGGTTAGAATGGCTATTACTGGATTGGAACTTGCTTTAAAGAATGCCCACGCATTAAAACTAAACAAAACAGGAATGTACTATAAGACATATATTCTAAAATAAAATTCCTGTCTTTTTACAGCTTTTAGAATATTGCATACTTTTATTCAATTTTGATCTCTCAAGTTACCAAGAAACCAGGTATTTATTTTACTCATTTAATATAAACCACTTTTCCAAGTACTATTGTTAGTATTCCAAAGTTTAAGGCACATTTTACTACGAAAGTCCTACATTTATCTGCTGTATGTCTTAAAGGCTGTAAATTCAAAGCAAGTTCAAGAGATAGTATTTTCTTGATAATTAAGATAACCAATTAATAATATTCTGCCAACAAGTAATAGGGCTCAAAATTCCATATTTATGGTTGGTTCTTTGCAATTTTCAACTATTGTTCCATTAAAGATCTACTACAATGTAAACAAGCAGTACCTCTTTCAGTCTTTTCAAATTTGTCTTATGTTCAGAAAATAGTCTTCGTTTATCAATCACTCACTCCTTGTGAGCTGCGTGGGAATTACAATTTCCTGCCAGCTCCCATACTGTCTTTGGTTGCTGGAAGCCAACAGGAAATTGCAAGGAGGTCCTTGTTTAACAACCCATGATTCTCACTTAATGACAGCAATGGGATTTCTGGAATTGTTGTACTAAGTGATGTGGTCACATGAAATTACAGTTTGCTATCACATTGATTAATGACAAAATTCTTGTTCCAACTTCAGCAAAGACTATGGAACTTGTAATTTGCTTCTGCCCTGCAAAAAAGATCAAAGCCAGATTTTTATGGGTCTACAGTATTAAGTTAGAAAATTCACATCCTAAGAATGTCTCTTTTTGCTCTTCTTTGTAAACTCTGAAAATGCAAGCGATTTGATATTTTTACTAGTTTCATTCCCCAAATCCTGACAAGTAAATTGAAGATGACCCATGATTATTTTTATTTATAATGCTTTGAAATATTAAGAACAAGAGCTAAATTTGAATTGCTGCAGTCCCAAAGGAACATAAATCCTTTTAGTCTTGATTTCACTGAACAAGGGGTGGGTGGAGAAAATTAGTAGTTAGGCTGTCTGCTTCTAAAAAGAGAGACACAATTAAAATATGAAAGAAGGCAAATATATGTGTCCCAAGATAATGTTGCAGGTCCAATCTTGATTGGTCACCAGGATCAGAGATATCGTATTCTGAGTTTTGTACTTGTGCTGGACCCATCTTCAGGGAACTTCTCTCTAGCCAATTAAAATTAAAATATTTGGAATTTTACCCATACATCTTCAGGTTACTGAAAAGGAGTTGCAAAGTGTTCAAGTTAGCAGATACAAGATAAGACCCTCTAGTAGGGAAAAGGAGCTACAATCTCAGAAAACAAACAAACAATCCTAAATTAATTTGAACCAAGATTCAATTGCTCTGGAAATAAATCAGTTCTCATCTCTAGCAATGTTGATAGAGGGATCAGGGCTTTAAAAAAAAAAATTGGTATGATAGCATTCTCAGTTCAGTACATTCATCCAGGAACTTCCATATTGTTACAATTAATTCCTCCAGCCCAGTCTCCTTTAGATACAGTATTTGTATTCAACACACATAATCCTTAGGTATAATTATCATTTGGAGATACTAGGAGGTAAATGCTAATCTTCACTGATTGGCTAAACTCTAGAACATAGGTTAGCAAATTGATTACTATTTGATTAGTATAAGTTAACAAATTGATTACTATTCCAAAATTATGAAATCTGCCTGACTTAAAAGTCAAGTAAGGATTTGTCCTGATCTATTACTGAAATAGTAGTAATACCATTTGGTTCCCCTTCAGCAGTTGCTGTTTTTGGTATTCAATTCTTTAATGATTAGTTTGTTTTGAAATAGTTCCAAAATGGAAATAACTTCAGTTGCAAAACCCATCCCATTTAATATTTAATAGTTTCCTTCCCATTGGAATGAGAGGATGGGAGTCAATTACATTTATTGCTATGCCCTAGAGAAGACAGAATAAATTAATGAACTAAGTAATGAATTAAGTAAAATCCCCAGGAATATTATCCTTCAATAAAAAGAGATTAGTTTAGGTATTAACATGTAACAGTATCTACAATCTTTGCTTGTGGTGCAGATTAGAGCATGTTATGCCTAACATGATTAGTCTAGATCAAACAGGTTTCATAATTCCTGGAATTATTTAATTAACATAGTATTTCTATTATGCAATCAAACTACTTTTACTTATTTACTGTAGATTTATTTATGTTAGACTGTTGCAAAAGGTGGAGATTCTCTTTCATTAGAAGTTCTTAAACAAAAGCTGATAATCACCTATTGATAAACCTGCAGTAGCAAATTTCTTGCCTCAGCAACCAATTGGGACTACAAATCTCCAAGGGTTTCTTTCAATTCTGTAATTACATGATTCACTGTATTCCTAAATATCTTTGTTAATTTGTTATTAGTCAATGGAGAAAGAATAACAAGGGGATAAATGAACTTGTTCATGCAGAAAACGGTATATGAAATTGGTTATTATTTTTCTTTATTTAGTTTTATTTTAGCTATTTGTACACTGCCCATTTCTGAAAACGTTGGATGTCTAACAATTAAAATCATTACACTCATCAAATAATAAAATACAGCCTCCACAGAATAATGAATTATCCCTCCATAGAAACAAAAACAAACAATCAAACATTATAAACTAGAAACTACACAGTCATGTGCTGCTGGACTTCAACTAGAAATCACAATTACCTCCTCTTGTCCCAAAGGAAATAACCAGAACTTGACTGCTTTTGGAAGCCTAGAAGAAAGGGTAAACAAGATTTGCATATACTGGGAATTCTAGTATAAGAGGCCAGTAAAATTCCTATTTCTGAAGTCCTATCAGATGACAATAAGCGCATTGGTGCATAAATGCACCAATCGTGCCTACTGTCCCTGTCCTATTGTTTTTTATTTTTCTTATAAGTATCTATCTCATGTATTCAAAACTATATTTATTCTTATACCTGTATCTTGTAAGCGATTGACAAATCAAATAAAATGTAAATGTAAAAAAAATATAAATGTAAACAATCATTTAAGTTTAGCACTTAGAGGAAATTAATTCTACTGAATCTGATCAGATGGACAAATTATTATAGAAGAAGCTAAGTCCCCTCAGATAACTGAGTCTAGTATCTGAAAGCACCTTCATAGCCACAATTGGTGTACCTCATTAGCTCTATCTTGTATCCCTGTCATCTGTTTATCCCCCAAAAAATGTCTCCATCTGTTAAAACAACAGAGTTGAAAAGATATAAAATATAATGTGAATAATGTCAACAACTGACATTCTAGTGCTTATCTCAGAATAGTATAAAATACTAAGACTTAAACCTTATTTTATTTACATCAGTATTTGCCGCTTTATATCTACAATTATTCAGGTGATTTATGTAACATATATAATATTTGAAGAATCTACACATACTCTAACATCTGACAAGTATCGATAGTGTGAGGATTTTCTATGATTGATAAATTAGACCAATTATTTGTAGTGTAAATTCCCTAGTCACTTTGGAATTTGATGAATTCTAAATATGGTAAATTAATTAATTGATAGAATGTGATTTTTTTTTTAAAAAGATATCAGAATATCACTGATCATCCAGGTGGACTCTATCATGGTTAAATCCATTGCTATCCACTGTTACTTTATATACATTCAGAAAATTTGTGCAATAGATTATATATTTGGGGTGACTATGTTGCAAGAAATAGTGTATATTGATTAAGACACAGGTTTAGACCAGGGGTGGGATTCTACCAGTTCGCACCTAGAACCGGTTGTTAACATTCTAAGCAGTTCGGAGAACCGATTGTTAGAAGAAATTACTGGCCTAATCCTGTAAAGAAGACAGGAAGGAAACATTCTGGTGTTGCCTGCAGAAACTGCCTCTCTATTAACCCTTATTACATTCTTGGCAGGACTAGATTTCCTGTCTCAGGAATGTCTCTGGACTTTTTTTCCCCTCCTTTGCTGGTAGTTTGCTTGTGTGGAGTGACCATTCAAAGTTACAGTGGCATTGAAAAAAGTGACTGATGACCATTTTTCACACTTATGACTGTTGCAGCATCCCCACAGTCATGAGAGGCCAGGCAAGGAGATGTGTGCCTCGATGTGAGTGATATTGAGTTGGCCACACCCATCCAATAACATGACCAAGCCATGTCTACCAACTAAGCCATGCCCACAGAACCGGTTGTTAAAAATTTGAATCCCACCCCTGGTTTAGACTGTAACTGATACAGTTTGTTGTATCTACTCATTGAATATGAGCTCACAAAAATGTTTAGACTAAAAGGTTGTAGAATATTGGTTTAAAGGTTTTTATGGTCTATTTTGGAGCTGACAAAAAGTCTCGAGGTTCGATTAGGCTTTGCTTTTGTAGACAATGCAGTTAAATTCTAATATCTGCCACCCTTTGATTCCAAGAGCTACTTGAGGACTCAAATTTTATTCATTTGGCCTATATAAAATAATTTGAAAATTACAAAGAGAGATTTACATAATGGATGAAGAGAGAAATGTTCACAGAAGCACTTACCTGTTCAAAGAAGGATGAAGAAATGTTAAGTAATGTATATTATTATAACATTCACTTATAAGGTAACTTTTAACTTAAGAGTCCTTTGTTAATCATTTCCTACTGTGTCTCCATCTCTGTCCCTGCTGGGCTGGGCTGCAACTGTCTTCTATCTCTTTTAATAAAATTCTTTCCTTGTCTGCTTCCAAAATGTTATCCTAACTAGGATTAATAAAGATATACTGGGGAGAGTCTTATCTTTTATGAGAATTATGTTTATAATAAAAATCTATAATCTTAGAAGAGAGAAGAAGTCAAAGGAAGCCAAAAAGATAAATTATGGTGTGAGAAATAGAAGAAAAAACCTCTGACTTCTATATTATGCCTTTAATCAAAACCCTATCAAAAATAAGTTGCCATAAAATCTGTGGATAATTTAAATGTGATTCAAAATGTTCTCATTAATCCATAATGTTTAATCAGGGGGGAAAATATACATTTTAATATGCTCAATTGGCTTAAAATATGTGTTTCTTATTGTTTCTTGGAAATAAAATAGCAGCAAATGTTAAATACGCCATCTGAATAAGTGTCTCATAATTTGCATTGGAATCCATACATGTAATGTCTAGGGGAAAAAAGTAGTAGATCACACATACACAATTTTGTGGCTCTTCCAAAATTCTCTTCTTCATATATACTATTTGCTCACATGCAGTAGAATAATCAGGATCGCTTGCCTATATTTTTGCCAGTTTTGAACACATGCATGTCCATACTGCATAAAATGATGGTAAGAACGTTTTAAAACACGAAATTTCAACTGAGAATATGCATCTGTTGTAGGAGTTATATATAAATATAAAACTTAGCTTTCCAGGATGACATACTATTCAAATCAGAAGCTTTTCATGCTGATGATCTTTTCCAGTTTTATTGGATATGCTTCAAGTATTTCTTTGCTTCTTGGCTAATGCCTTGGATTCACAATAGGTCCACACCCTCTTGTTAGTGTCTCTATTATGATTAACTGGTCTCCTCATAAACCAGTTACTGATCTTTTTGGATGAAGCAATATGATTGGAATGCTTTGGGGTAGGAACTGAGGTATGCCAAGATATTAAGTTATTCAAAGACCAGTCTTTTGTATTAGTATAGGTTATTGCATCTTCTTTTAAAAAGGCTGAATAGATATGAGCTACCAAATTGATGAGTGTAACTTTATGTTGTCAATTCATATAAAAACAATGATGTCAGATGTTGAAAGCCAGATCACCAGAGCAGCAGATATTCCAGCTATAATTATATGGCCATTTTCAATTAGCTATTCTGATCAGGAAATTATTATTATTACCTTTATTTCAGAGTACAACATGTGTACATTGAGATTGGCTGAGCCTCCCTTCATGCACACACACCCAACACAACTCACAGTGAGGACAGAAGTCCCTAACCCAGTCCCAATCTTGTTACACTATGTGATCTTGTTGCACAATGCGCCAGCTCCGCAAGTCTGTCATACTATGTTGACATGAAGTTATTTTCCGTTCAGAAGTCTGACAGCCCACGGGTAGAAACTATTCTTCAGCCTGTTGGTGTGGCTGGCTATGCTTCTATATCTCCTACCCAATGGAAGGAAAGTAAATAAGTGCTGACAGGGATGTGAGTCATCCCTGAGAATTTTCTTCACTCTTCTAAGGCAGCAAGTCCTAATGATGTCATCTAGTGGTATCAGGGAACAGCCCATGATGTTTTGTGCTGTGCTCCTCACCTCTGTAATGTCTTTTTATCTGTGGCTGCCCAAGCCAGCACACCACATCGTAATGCAATATGTGAGGATGCTTTCTATTGTGGACCAGTAAAAGGAGGTCATCAGTCATTGTTCCATTTTATTCTTTTGCAAGACCCTAAGGAAATGGAGTCTCTGTTGGGCCTTTCTGGCCACCTGGGTTGTGTTGATTTTCCAGGTAAGATCTTCACTGAGGTAGACTCCTAGGAATTTAAAGGAGGAAACTGTCTCAGCACAGCCCCCCTTGATGTAAAGTGGGATGAGTTCCTCTCTCTTCTCCTGGAAGTCTAACACCATCTCATTTGCCTTGCTGGTGTTTAGGCGCAGGCTCTTCTCTAGGCACCATGAGGATAATTTTTGAACCTCCCCCACAGTATGCTGTTTTGTCTCCATCTGTAGTGAGACCCAATACGGTAGTATCACCTGCGAACTTAATGATCACAGTGGACGGGTCAGACAATACACAATTATGTGTATACAGTACAGGTAGGGACTGAGCACACAGCCCTGTGGGGAGCTAAGCTTCAGGGAGGTGGGTGTGACAGACCCAGCCCTCACTGTTTGTGGTCAGTCCCTCAGAAGTCTTTGATCCAGTTGCAGATGGAAGAGGGAAAATCCAAGTCTGTCAGCTTTTCGATAAGGATGCTCAGCAGGATAGTATTGAAGGCTGTAGTCAATGAAAAGCATCCTGACATAGTTTCCGGGTTTCTCTAGATGGCTCGCTACAGAATGTAAGGCAGTAGCTATGGCGTCATCTATCAACCTGTTCCCCCTGTAGGCAAACTGATGTTTGTCCAAGTCTGGTGGGAGGCATGTCCTAAGGTGTTGGAGAACCAGTCTTTCAAAGCATTTCATCACTATTGATGTTAAAACAATAGGTCTGTAGTCATTTAGGCAGTTTTCTTGGGGACTGGGACAACAGTGGCTGTTTTTCAGGTTGTTTGCAGGGACATGTTAAAGATCTTTGTCAGGACCCCTACTAATTGATTGGCACAAGTCTTTACCACTATCTCCAGCACCCCATCTGGACCTGCAGCTTTACTGAGATTCACAGCCTTCAGTGCAGCTCTCACTTGATGTTCATATAAGGTGAGTGGCTGGGAATCAGAAGGCTGGCAGGCAGAGGCTACGGGGTCTGGTCTTTTCACCTTGTAGCAGGCAAATAAGATGTTCAACTCCTCTACCAATGAGGCATCAGCATTGATCGTGTTCCTCGTGTTGCACTTGCTTAAGCCACACTTGCTTAAGGTTATTATCTGCTAGTTGGTTTTCCACCTTATATTTATATTGTTGTTTTGCCATCTTAAAGCCTCTTCTTGCCCTGGCCTCTCTTTCTATATCCCTGTCCCCTGTCTTAAAAGTAGAATCCCAGCCTCTCAGAAGTATCCATACCTCGGCAGTCATCCAGGGTTTACAATTCCCATAGACTCTGATACACTTGTCCATTGTTACACTGTCAGTGCACAGTGATATAAGAGAGTATGGCATCAGTGTATTCATGCATGTCTTGATGTTCAAATACATTCCGCTCAGTGGTTTCAAAACAGGCCTGCAGCTGACTGAGAGCACCCTCTGGCCAGGTTTTAACCATTTTCATGATTGGCTGAGTTCTTTTCCTAGCAGGGACATAACAGAAGGCATGACAGAAGTGAAAGATGGCCGGATATACCCAGGTGAGGGAGGGGGATTACTCTATATGCCTGCTTCAGATTAGAATACACACAATCTAAAGTGTTCTTCCATCTGGTGGAAAATTGCACATACTGCAAAAACTTAGGGAGAACTGTCTTTAAACAGGCTTGATTGAAGTCCCCAGCCATGACAACAGCGCCCTCTGGGTGAGTATGCTGCTGCCTGGAGATGACTTCATAGTTTAGAAAGTGCCACGCTGACATTAGCATCAGGTGGAATATAAACAGCTATAATAATTATCACAGTGATTTCTCTAGGCAGACAAAATGGCCTACATGGGTCTGTCATCAGTTCCACATCTGGAGAGAAATATGTATAAACTACTCTACTATTAACACACCAGTCACTGGGTATATAGATACAGAGTCCTCCTCCCTTGCTCTTACTGGAGTCGTCATTTCTATCAGAGTGATAAATGCTGCATTAGATATTGCTAGGTGTAGCTTGGTCATCACACAGCTTTTGCGGAGAAGCCTGCTTCCTGCCATGTGCAGCTCTAATTCATCAATTTTGTGGATGAGGGATCTGGCATTGCTCAAACAGACCCTTGGCAGCTCTGGTCTATGGGGCTGCTTTCAGAGCTGAGCCAACAGACCAGCTCTACAGCCGTGCTTTTGTTTTCGCTTCTTTTGCTTTCACTTTTATCGGCACCTCCCCCACCCAACAACAATCCATGGAGATCCTGGAAGCCTCGCTATGCAGTTCAGTATA
Source organism: Pseudonaja textilis (assembly GCF_900518735.1). Next base: position 84,937 of record NW_020769391.1, read on the forward strand.
TTGTGGGACTGCTGAAAATAGCTGGTAATCCTGGATTGACTTGCGAGCCTAATATTTAGCAGCTCTACCTGTGTGTAGGCAAATTTTGCTCCTTGCTCTACACTGTGCACACACATTGATACACACATCATTCCAAACACCACACACTAATACCGGGAGCTCAGGGCCGCTGCATGTGAACGCGCCGCCATCTTGGTGGCAGAAAGGCAGGATCAGGAATAGTGGGGGGAGAAGGCAGCCTAATTGCCTGTTTGGTGGCAGAAAGGCAGGATCAGGAAATGAATATCCCATGATACTTTTCAAAAGCACCTCATTTAAAAAGACATCAACTTTTGTAAACTGTAAGCTTGTTATCTTAAAAGTAAAGTGCTTTCAGTTTAAACTTCTCCAGGGTAATTGTGCTGCCTTTTTAAACAGAAATTTATGGAGGTGCAAGAGAAATGTTGAGTCTCAGCAAACAAAATATATTAACTCTGTTGGTCCTTCTTAATCAGCCAACATAAAGCCAGCTGAAGAGATTTAACTGCATTTGTAACTTATTGGCCAAGAAAAGTGCAATAACATAGAAGTAAATTAAATAATGCCATTACAAAAGCAAACATTTTAAAACTGAAAAGGTTTAATTAAAAATAAAATCAAATGTGCCGCAAGGTTTCTTTTCTTTTTTAGTGTTCTCAAGGGTTTTGTAAGATGAGGAAGTCAATCACTGCAGAAACTTTAAAGGTAATTAGTTCATTCAACTATATGTGTAAAACATTCCTAGTTTCCATACTATGCACACTGGTAACCAATAGAATGAATAATCCCCTGGTTCCCACAGAGAAATTTCATTGAAGAGATGCACTGTCTGGTTTGGTTCTGCAACCCAACAGGACAGACACAGACTTCAGAGGATAATTAGGACTGCAAAAAAACCAATTACTACCCACCTGCCTTCAATTGAGGACCTGTATACTGCACGAGTCAAAAAGAGGGCTATGAAAATATTTACAGACCCCTCACATCCCAGACATAAACTGTTTCAACTCCTTCCCTCAAAATGACGCTATAGAGCACTGCACACCAGAACAACTAGACACAAGAACAGTTTTTTCCCAAAAGCTATCACTCTGCTAAACAAATAATTCCCTTAACACTGTTCAACTATTTACAAAGTGTACACTACTATTACTGTTAATCTTCTCACCACTCCTTATCACCCATCCCCTCCCACCTGACTGTTCCCTAGTATGGTTTGATTGTTGATTGTACCCCATGACTATCATTAAGTGTTGTACGTTATGATTCTTGATTCTTAATGAAAGTACCTTTTCTTTATGTATACTGAGAGAATTTATACCAAGACAAATTCCTTGTGTGTCCAATCACACTTGGCCAATAAATATTCTATTCTATTCTATTCTATTCTATTCTATTCTATTCTATTCTA
>NW_020769391.1:86375-162484 GCF_900518735.1 Pseudonaja textilis
TATTCTATTCTATTCTATTCTATTCTATTCTATTCTATTCTATTCTATTCTATGAAGTTTTAGAACTATCAGAATTTGGAATCACTCGACACAGAATAGAAATCTGTCAATGGCATTTCAAATGATGATGTATATAAAGCAACCACATTGGCAAAGCACCAAATTATATTAGAATATATTCTGTCTGAATCCAAGTTAGCAGTTTATATTTAAAGCTGAACTTGAACCAGTAAAGAAAAAAAGATGAAAATGACCAAAATAAGCAGATGACAAGGGTGGGACCTTTTGGATATATATCCTGAAAATATTTCCTTATATCAGTCATATGCATTTCTGCATGAGGAGGCGGAAGGGAGTAGCAAGAAGACAAAACTTTAATAGAAATGAAACAAAAAATAAGGGCTTTGGGTTTATTTTTTGAAAATATAGTAACTCTGGTCACTATCAGTGAATAGAAGTTATGTTAATTATTATTTTGCTGATAAAAATATTTGAACTGCAAGTTAAAAATCTAATATTTGCATATGTATTTTAATCTCATTCATTTATCCTAACCTTACAACTATGTGAAGATGAAAGTAATTCTGACAAAATATTCCCTGATAGATATTTTTTAAATTAGGGGCTCATTTTCTACTTTGTTTTAGCCATTTCTGGTGTGGGAAATTTTTGCTATGTCACATTCCATATTTCCAAACCATCATGTCATTGGCTAGAGTACCAGTAACTTATCCCACAGCTGACAGGAAGAAAATTCAAATTACAGTTACTTCATCCTTCCAAATTACAGGCATTTGGCGCAAACCAGTGGTTTCTGTACATTCATAGACATTTTGTCCATCTCTAGCATGGAAACCTCATCCACTTCAGCCTATCTCATTCTTCATTTTTCTTCTATTTCTAAGAATAGAAGAAAGAGTCTTCAAAACTCCATTTCTAAGTCTTGAAACCTCTTTCTTTCCTTCTGTCTGTTTTTGGGGTTTGTCTTGCCCGCTTCCATGTCATTTCTGCTTCATCATGCATTTCCTCCATTTCAAAATTCTCCTTGGCTCCTCTTGACCTAAAGACTGCTTCCATATCCATTTTCTAGCAGTACCCACAGAATCTCCCTGCTTTCCTCAAAATGAAGAAAGCAGCATTGAAATGGAGCAAAGTCTGCCCATGTTGGGATTGCAACAGGCCTAGAAAAGGTTGCATAATAATACCACCATGGTGTTTTCATCGGCATTACTTTTTTGTTTTTCTACAGACACTGATTATTTTTTTTCACAAGGAATTGCCTCTATTTCAGAAGTTTCTCTTCTTCCCCCTCCCACCTAAGGGCAATTGAAGAGGTAATTTTCCTTCTCTACATGATCAGGAACTATGCCCATTTTGAAATTTTTCTGTGCATTGAGTGGAAAGTCTTTGTATTTTATTAGACATGCAATTGTCCTCCTTCACTCAGAAGCAGAACTGTGAGCATCTAGGCATGTGAGGGTATACTGAAGAAGTTGTAGTATGTGTATGTTAATTTTTATCTCCAAACATGTTTCAAAACCATGTACATCTTCCAAGAGTCCTCTTCTATCTCATGATTCTAAAACACTGTGTATCTTGAATTATCAAACCCCCCCCCCCCATCCTTATTGAGATGTTGGGTGTAAAGGTGTACAAGGGGCAAGGAGGTTCTAGGACCAGGAGGAAATGTTGAAAAATAGGGCACATTTTTTAATGTTGCCGGAGACTTCAGCTAAAATGTCACAGAATTGATCAGTGCTGTCACGGGGAAGAGTTCAAGAAACACAGCAAACTTCTTAGAAGGTCATATAGAAGAGAGATAACAAATAGAAAGCCAGATGAGATCTCCAGCAGTAATTGGAGGAGCCTTCCTAATGATAACCGTTATGCCTCAGCATGATCTAGTTGATCTTTGAAGAGGCACTGAGTTGCCTGAAGTTCCTAGTGAAAATGAGAGGCATATGAAAGAGGGGGAAGAAGGGAGGTTTTTGCAGCAAGCATAGTTGGTTATAGTAAGTTACTTAAAATAGTCGCAAAATAAGTGGAGGCCCAAGCGAAATTATTATAGGTGAACACATGGATAAAAGGCAAGACCTATCATCTTACTTATAATTTACATTGTAATAAATGAGGCATTTCAATTGGATGACAGCAAAGGACAGACAAAGCTTCATATATAATAACTGAAATAGAATTTTCAAAAATTTGTTGTGAATTGTGGATTATAATCAGAAGTCAACTGATCTGACAAATTGTGATTACAGAATATCTATTGAATGAAGAACAAGATGTTTAATGGGTAAATGATAAGAAATGAAGTGTGCTATATTAGAAAACAAATCCATTACCACCAGAATTGCATCTAACCATTGATAGCAATAGCACTTAGACTTATCTACCACTCCAGAGTACATTATAGCACTCTGAGTGGCTTACAATGTCAACATATTGCCTCCACCATTCTTGGAAGGATGGAAGGCTGAGTCAACCTTGGGCTGGTCAGGTTTGAACTCCTGGCTGTGGGCGGAATTCACCTTCTAACCACTGTTCCACCAGAACTCAGTAACACATAGTCGGTCAGTTAAAAACCCCAAAGATACTATCCTTCAAGGCCTCCATAGGGAGAAGATGCAACAGACCAGAAGGCCTACTAGTCTGAAACTTGGCAAAGTGATAATGGCAGCATGAAATACATAAAAACTTCTTGAGAGGCTATCTTCTAGTGCAGGGGTGTCAAACTCACATCGTCACAGTGGTGTCATGTGATGTATCAGGACTTTCCTGCCACCTTCACTAAACTGGGCATGGATGTGGCCAGTGTGATATATCTGACCCATTGGAGTTTGACAGACCTGTTCTAGTTCAAGCCTAAATCTATAGGGTAGCAGAAATTAACTAAAAGTTAATTCAAAGTTTCACATGTTTAGAATACAGTGAATTTTTGATTGTTGCAGATTCTGAGCCTTTGGAAACAGGGATTGCTTCACTTCCCCAAGTGAAGAAGTGATATGGAGAAGTTAGAGCATCTGCTTGAGAATTGCTTCGCTTTTCTAAAATCCTTTGCTTTGTAGAGGCTTGTACAGGCTTTCAAAGAGGGATTTTAATAGGACACTCCTGTGTGAAGGAGCCATGGTGTCTCCACAATATAGACATGGGCTTTCTGTGTGATACTCTAACCTTTTGTAGACAGACATTTGCACTCTGCTGATTTCCAGCTGCATGAGTTCAACTTGTGAAGTATTTAATGCAGAGGAGGGTAGCGGGATAATTAAAGAGAACATCTTGTTTTCCAATCTGTATCCTGCCATAATAATTCATTGACCCCTTCATTGCTATCTAAGTAGACCTTAATTCATCTTTTCATATTATTTGGTATATCTAGACTAATGACTCATCCCATTTTTTTATCTGAAAGCCCCTAGCTAAATTAAGCCTCCTTTTTTCCCAGGTCATATTGTGAACTAATAGTTGAAATAGCCCACTCTTACATTGCACACATACCCTGTTATAGCCAATGGATTTTTCATGGTTGATACAGAACTTGTTAACTGGATCCTAAAACCTTTCAAGCATGCCATAACACTTACGGTATTTGATTCTCCAAATCCAGGCGATTTGAATCAGAAGAAGAAGAGCTATCCATTTTATAGCTTCCTCAATCCTTAGGCTAATTATAAATTCTAGATATGTTGATGGGGATAGTAAATTTATCTCAAGGAGACCATACTGAATGAAGGAAGCACTAAATCTTCTTGGATTCTAATTGTATTTCTCAAATAAGGAGACAAGTATTTGTTGCTGGAGAATCATGATTGTAGCTGGTAATCAACAATCTAGGGTCTTGGGCCATGGCTGGCATGGAGACTGTCAGTTGTAATAGATTTTATACCATCCACTGGACTAGTCAATTCAGTTTCTGGATTAATTGGTTCATGTTTTGCTACTTGGTTCTGATAGTAAAGTAAAGCCTTTGTGGTTATAATCAAACAACATCTGGTCCATTGCTTAAGACTGGCTTCCTTCTCCTCTCTAATACATCCTTCAGCCTAAGCACAACAGTTAAATATTCTTTTGATTCATGCTTATTCAATTTTTTATCCCTTATATGAAAAAGGCTAACATCAAACAATGCAACTAAAATATCTGTTTTCTCTTGGTAACAGTAGGAACTCTGTAAAACTCTAAGTGTAGTGTTGACTTAATGTGGTCAACTAGCAATTGGTGGGGTTTTTTTTTTTTGGTTTTGTGATTTCCCCTCCACAATTGTAAGAAATATTATAGTACCAAAATACATTGATTAGGAAAAGCATTAAAAAACTGTAAATTTGGGGGTTGAAAGCAGAGTTCTAAGCAACTGTGCATTATTCAGGCATGGGTTACATAAATATTTGCATTGCAAGAAAACCCGTTTCCATAAGGCTATAGTCATCAATAGTCACAAAAAATACACAGATGTATTTTCAGTTATCTCCATCTCAACATTATTAGATGAATTTGCAAAACTGATTATTGAAAATAAAGTGCAATCGAAAATTATTGCAGAGATATATAGCAAATGTTGGGCTAAATCCACAGAAATCTAGGCTTTCAGGAAAAATATAGCATATTTTCTATAAAATGAAACATTATCTTAAAACACTGTGTCCAGACACAGTACATCAAGCAAAAGCCAAACAGAAAACGATGAATACAAGTTCAAAAAAAACCCTTAACATCAAAAGAAATGAAACCCACAACTATCAAGTAAGATGCACCCAGTCTACAGCAAACATACAACCTACCTTCCAGAAGGCAGGTGCATCTATTGTTCTTGTCATGCCCTGGTGGAGACTGACTCTGAGGGAGAAGAGGAACAGCCGACAGGGAGTGCTAGTGTGGCTCAGGAGGTGTGAAGGAGACTGGGGAAGGGCAGAGGCCGGCTGGGCAATCAGAGGAGGACCCAGGCCCATCCCCTCTCCATCCTAGGGCTCTCAGGGAGGAGTAGATAAGGGAGAGACGTGATCTACTTGGGAGGAGAGGACCTTGATCCTCTTCATGGGCTGCAGCTGTGACAACTGAATAAGAGGACAGACATGCATTCGGGCGAACACTGGAAACAAAGCATGGAAATATCTCTAATTTATGGTTCCTCTCTGAGTTTGGCATCCTTCCCAATGTGTGTTCTGTTATCTGTGGACATCCTCCAGCCCTTATCTTGTCTGGTTTGTGTTGTTTTTCCCCTCTTTCTTGTAAATGCTTGTGTGGGAGGTTTTTTTTAATCTTCTGTCAAGGATATTTGGAGTTTGGAAGCAAAGTGAAGGAATAAAAGGGGCTTCACCAGGTTTTTGTGACTGTTTATTTTGTATCCCCACCCTGGGTCATCACAGTTCTGTCCAATTCCTGGGGGAAAATTATACAGATTGTTAAAGCTGGCAGGATCCCAGCATCCAAATGTTGGTGGGAAGATCAAAGGGTAGGTAGGTACTGCCACAGAAGAGGCATGCCTCCTAGTTTCTATCAGAAGACACTGTCTCAGAAAGGAGACCTACAACATATGGCTCATCCTGGAAGAGCGTATGGAATGGGCAAAAATAATCCATCTGGTGATCTCACAATACATTTCACCATGCTTTGTAGGGCTTTGTAGTAATGGAGAGTTTATTGATTAATGTGAATTTTTAATTTTGTAAGCTACTTGGAGTCATTGTATCTGATTTGGGTGGCCATGTAAATTTAATACATGAATAATAACCAGCACATTGAACTGTATCTGGAAGCCTACAGGAAGCCAGAGCCCCTTGCAAAATGTTGTTCCACCCATAACTGTTTATATCTTTTGGAACAATTGCTGCTTCTGGATGGTCTTTAAAGGGTAGCCTCATCTAGAGAGCATTGCCATAGTCCACCAATGATTGTTATCTATTGGATATTTATTTCAAATATAACACTCAGTTTTCACTAATGCCAGGTATTTTCAGATTTCAGATGTTGCTGATGTTAATGATGCTCATGAAGATAATAGTCCTGTTAGTCTATGAGGCAGTTTCTGCTTTACACATTTGCACAGATCCTTCCCACTTTATTTATAGGAGTTAAACTTCATGTCTCCTTTAACCTTGATAATTTGAAAAAAAAACGGTGATGGTAATCTTACCATTTGAAATGGATTGATCTTGGAAAATCACATCTAAAAAAAGCAAAGAAAGAATTTCAGATCCAAATTGCACACAAGGTATTTCTGTAAGTATTTGTCTTTCAGTGACCAAGAAGTGAAGGTATGAAGGGACTATTCATCTCGGGTTAAAGAAATAAGTGGACAAGTTGCTGCCATTAATTCTTTAAGCAATAAGAACAGAGTCTAACTTAAATGTTTTCATAGTGATAGTAGGATGTGGAATATTTATCTCACTATTTGGTGAAGCTGTGCTTAACTGATAAACTGAGTGCAACTGATGAAATCTACCTTTGAACTGATGGTGCTGGTCATATTTTTCACCACCCATGGTGTTGAAGATAATAAGACCAGCTTATGCCGTTCATCAGACACAACTATTTAGCTGATTGCCTAAGGCAGTTTTATGGGATTTTTCATAAATACAGATGGGAAACATCAACCATCAGTTAGATACCAATGATTTTGCTGAATATCAGGTAGAAAAAAGTGAGAAAAACTAAATAAGCGATCGTATTAGTTTTGCAAATTGTTCATCAAGCATAGGGTAATTTTGTGCATTGAGCTAAAGAAATTGTATGACTTTGCTCACTATTGCCACATAAAAAGAGATTAGAGTAAAAAAAATAGTGGAATGGAGAACATACAACAAAACATAGTTATAATGAAATAAACATAATGAAATCTTTGCTAATTACCTGAAGTAGACAGACTTAGAACTTAGAATAACTTTCTTGTCGCTTTGAATATATACTAATCGACATACATTTAAAATGAAATTTCATTGCATACAGCTTTCAGAGGGTCACCACATACACTACATAAACATGACACAATAAATAAGTACAATAAATAAATTGTTATGTGACAGTGGAACAACACAGTCTAATTAGATGTATACACGTACATGGTGAGAGAAACAAATCTTGCAAGTTTATTGGATGGATGGCATAGTGAAAAGGCTGTTACAGAATCTGATAGTCCTGCTAGAAATACTTTGAAATCTCCTTCCAAAGGGGAGCAACAGAAACAGACTATAAAGTGAGTATGTGGGGTCTCCAACAATGCTTTAAGTTCTAAGCACATACTGCTTATAAACAGCATTCTGAATAACACAAAGCAAGCACCCTATAATCTTCTCGGCTGTCCTTACTACTCTCTGTATGGATCTTCTATCTGAGGCACTGCAGCCACCAAAACCAAACAGTTTTGTTAAAATGCTCTCAATTGTGCCTCTGTAAAAAGTGGCCAGGACAGAAGGAGAAAGATGTGCTCTCCTCATCCGAGGCAGGAAATGCGGACACTGGTTTGCACACTTCACTAAGGATGACATTTGGAGAGACCAATTCAGATTGCTAGTTATCTGCACTCCCAGATACTTAATACTATTGACCACCTCTATAGCTGCATCCTTGATATTAAGTGGAGTATGACAAATAAGACCATATTTGGTGCATAGTGGAAAATGTGGAATATACCAAGTAACACTGTTGTAAGGCCCTTCATTTTTCACAATTCCAGTCCCCACCTCCCTTAAATATCTGGTTATAGAGACATATAGGGGACTTAGTAGAAGTTCCATTTGAGGTGTAAATTATTGGTGAATTCTTCTGTCAGAATGACAGTTTGTATTCAATTCTACATTCTGGAGAAATCTGGCTAAATGTATTCCTAGATTTGCATTACTACCTTACTTTTATATCATTGATTTATTTGCATCAAAACAAACCAGAATAGATTTGAGATCATTCTGTTGGAATAAATATCCATCTGGTTCAGTTCCAAGCCAGGAGAAAGACACTGGAAACATGAAGTCTGATTGGAAAGATGGTTTAATGATGAAGCAAAAGCACACGGGTGGTTTCTGGGTAGCTGACTACATGGAATTGAGAGTGAGGGATATTTATACCTTCTTGTGGGCTTTGCATTTGAATTTCCTGTTCCTGTGCAAGAACATCTATTCTATTGGATGTTGTCAGATTCCCATGGGACCATGTACAAGTCCTAGGAGTTTGTCTGAGCTAGGTTTGGTTGAAGTTTGCTGAGGGTGGTGCAAATGAGATGATGCAATGAAGGGGCTTGTGTTCTGAAAGGGTGTTGGGCAATTCCTATTATGGCTTAATGGCTTTGTCCTGGTTTGAATCTTGAGTGAAGACTAATCCTATCACTCTGCCTTTGTTTCAAAATATCCTGTCTTGAATGGATTTCTGCCTGCAACGTTTGCCTGCAGTATTTTACCTATGCATAGAACTACCTAGATACTCAGCTTCTTTCAATAAGTGCTGACATCTGCTGAGGGCTATCAAGAAAGGTGGGGGATGCTTTCTCCCTCTAAAAAGGTTCTCATCCAGGGAAATATAATATTCTGCCTTTTTAATATTTCTCAAAATATTTCATTCTTGTAGGAGAGGGGTGGACACTAACTTTCTACACTTCAATCTTTATTTGTCTTGGTATGAGAATAATATTGAGAACTGGAGTTTCTCAATGTAGCAATGTTAATTTTTCATTCTGTCACTGAGCAAGCTGGAGAAAGACAACACCAAAGTCAAGAAAAAGAAATGTAGAAATTAACCCAAAGGAGGAATAAGTAACTTCATCTTAATTGTACTAAAATTACTAATCTAGTCTCAACTTGATCTGGTACCTAAATTGTTTTTTGCTTCATCCTAGTCATAGTACTTTATACTTAAGCAATTCCCACCCAGAGTCTGTGAAGCGCCTTGGCCAATGTCCTTGGAAGATTTTTCTTAACATTAAGACAAGCAAAATAAGGAACATGAATATAACCATACCACCACCAGGAGTTAACTTCAAGTGGCAACTAACTAAACTAACAAGTATAATTCATTCATTTGTTTCAGCACAAACAGAAAACCAATAACTTTGTGCTTTCTGAACATGGCCATGTGTATTCTGTCATAAAAGAGTAAGCAAACTGGTTTATACACACATACATCCACACCAATGCATGATTTTGAACCCCTTTGTTCCAATGCATAATACAGCATTGGAAATTTGACAGGAAAATGCCATGTTTCTTTGAGGCCTGTAAAGAAGCTTGCAGTAGATAAAATCTTTAGGGACTAAATATGCAAAGAAGGGACATTAACAGTGAATCTGCGGGTCATGAGTATAACTACAGGCTGTTTTTCTTTCCTATTCAGGCTGTTGTTTTCTTTTCCTATTCAGATCATGATTCTCAGTAATTAAATTTCATTTTTGGCATTATGGCACAGATACAGAGGTCCAAAAGCTTGGAATTTACTTAACCGAGCCAATAACAAACCTTGAGGCAATGAACCTGCTGCAAAGAGAGGGGAGGAAAAACAACAACAAAATGCACAGCTGTCTAGACTCACTGACTGCTTTGGTGAGAAATTTTCATTCTGCTATTTCTCCATAAAGATACAGATCTAATCCTTCACTTTATCTTGCCTACATATGAGATATAGACAATGAAGATAACTGCATTCATGTCAGTGGTGGGATTCATATTTTTTTACTACCGGTTCTGCGGGCGTGACTTGGTGGGCATAGCAGGAAAATCTCCAGTCAGAGGTGGATTTGCCGGTTCTCTGAACTACTCAAAATATCCGCTACTGGTTCTCCAGAACTGCTCAGAACCTGCTGAATACCACCTCTGATTCATTTATAAATTTGTAGCTTCTGTGAAAATCGACAACTTTTGTGCACAACTACAAAGCTTGATTCTTGATTGTGTTCATTTCAATGTCATAATAGTGGTTGAGCGTTTGACAGCTGCACACATCAAGTCAAGTCAAATCAAGTGTTTATTACAGTCAAAGATCAGTCCAATTAAAAATATTCAAAGAGTTAAAAATTCTAGAATAAAGTAATAATTAATAAATCTATGTTAAAATTATAATTTGGCTTTCTATCTATCTATCCATTATTTATTTAGTCAAGCATGCATTTGACTATATATATATATATATATATCTTAAGTTTTCTTGGGTATTTACATAAATGGCATTCGGCTTTGCTCAGGTATTTTCCAACATCATAGTAGTTGTATTTTTTAAGTTGTAGCGACGTTTCAGCAGAATCTCATCTGCCATCATCAGGCTTCTGTATAGTGTTCATCTGTATAGTGTTCATCTGTATAGTGTTCATCCAGATGAACACTATACAGAAGCCTGTTGATGGCAGATGAGATTCTGCTGAAACGTCGCTACAACTTTAAAAGCACAACTACTATGACGTGGGAAAATACCCGAGCAAAGCCGAATGCCATACATACACACACACACACACACACACACACACACACACACACACACATATACATACATACAGAATCCTGATGATGGCAGATGAGATTCTGCTGAAACGTTGCTACAACTTTAAAAGCACAACTACAATGACGTGGGAAAATACCCGAACAAAAAATCTCCATACCACAACCCAGGCAAACACCTGGGCACAAACAGATCCCCCCTGATACCTCCAGCTCAAACACACCCCAACCAGGCACCCAGATGAAACCTAGCTTCCTAACAAATGATAGCTGTCCATTTACTCAGAGCCAAGCTGCACTAAAAGCCTCCAATACAGGAACACAATGTTGCCAGCCAATCAAGACAAAAAAAGCCACAAAACTGACAGAAGATATTAGAAACACCAATCAAGCAGAACACAGCAAACTCCAAGACCAATAAACACAGACCAAGACTCCCAACCAATCAGGATGAAGAAAAAAACCATTCTGGCACAGCAGTAGGCAAGCACCAAATTTAAAACAGAAACGGCTGTGAAAGTCTGACTCACAGACGAACACAATACAGAAGCCTGATGATGGCAGATGAGATTCTGCCAAAACGTTGCTGCAACTTTAAATGCACAACTATAATGACGTGGGAAAATACCCAAACAAAGCTGAATACCATACATATAAGTACCCGTGAAACTTAAGAATATATATATGTAAGTATAAACATGATTATTAATACATGAAATATATACAAATAATAAAAGGAAACATTAAGACAAGTGTTCTGGACTAGCAGGCTCGAAAGCCTGCAACTCTGATTGGCCCGCGAATAGCCGATCGTGATTGGTCGCCATAGACTGATGCGATTGGCCAGTAAACGGGCTGCCGCGATTGGCCCTGCCAAGAGCAGCAAACTCAAATCGCCTTCATTGGCTGCCTAGCCGCAGCCAGCCCTATATAAGGGGCTGCTGCGGCTGGGATAGTTTGCTCAGATCTGAAGTCACTAATAAAGAGCTGTTGTTGCTATCTGAGTCTTGCCTCCGTTCTTGAACCATCCTCCCAGATCTAACAATAAGGACCATAGGCATATTGGTGTGCTTATGCATGCCACTTACAGACCTCTTATGAATAGGGTGAGGTAAACAAAAGACAGTCTGAGATTAAAGTGTTTGTAATTAGTGGAAGAAACCACAGTCAGGTAGAGTATTCCAGGCATTGATCACTCTGTTGCTGAAGTTGTATTTCCTGCAATCTAGTTTTTTGTGGTTTACCCTGAGTTTGTACGTATTATGTGCTCAGGTATTGTTGAGGTAGAAACTGAAGTAGTCATTGATGGGTAGGATATTATAATGAATAATTTTATCTACTACACTTAGGTTAGGCTGAAGGCAGCATAGTTCTAATCTATCTATCTGTCTGTCTGTCTGTCTATCTAATTGCATGTAAACAAGAACACAGCATAAGCTATAATATAATAGCAGTAGCATTTAGACTTATGGCATTTAGACTTCATAGTACTTTACATCCCTCTCTAAGAAACTTACAGAGTCTGAATATGGCCCCCAACAATTTGGGCCCTCAATTTACCACCTGGAAGGATGGAAGGCTGAGTCAACCTTGAGCCAGTGAGGATCAAACCCCTGGCAGTCAGCAGAATTACCCTGCAATACTTCATTTTAATATTACTCCTTAAATTGTCAAGGCCTGTAGTCAGTAGATATTAAAATGCAACAAGGTGATAATATCAAAAGACTTAGTGCATTAATTGTGTAAAATAGCTATAATGGAATTATTCATCAGGTGTTGATGAAAGCTACTGTGCTATTGTGAAGAATCTAGTTATGTGCACTGTGACTACAACCTGTTATTCTTTAAGGAGCCAATGAAGAAAATGGTATCAGAATGCTCAGGATACCTATTAATAAATTTTATTCAAATGTCTCTATAAAAAAAGTAGAGAAGGATGTATCCAGAGGTTTCCATCTCTCCAGAATCATAGGGACGGAACATTTCAGGCAGTGATATTTATATTTGCCATCCAGAATGGTTGGTGGAAGCGTGTGGCATCATGCAGGCGAAAAGGCTTTCCAATAATTCATTGGCTAAGATAACTGGAAAGAGTGACTGTATATCTAACAGAATCTGGAGCTAGGAACAATGGACTTTTCTCTAAGCCAGCTTTCCTTTTTATGTCCTCTGACCTTTTTTCTCAGGATTTTTGCCTGATAATAGTCCATTTCAACTGGTGAGATAGTTTAACAAGGTTGACTCAACAGCTTTGATTCATGAAGAGTAGAATTTATCTTGTGGATTAATGGGGCAAGGCTCCGAAGGAAAAAAAATAATGTTTTAGCCAAAGATTTAAGGAGGCTATACAGATTCAATCTTTGTCAATCCTTGTCTCCTAGTGTAGAACTGGGTTTGAAACACAATTCTGGAGAATTGTAATAAATTTGAACTGAACTTCTAGAAGTGTAAAACAAGCAGCTGAGAATCCAAGTAGGATCCCATAAAGAAGCTGTGCTGGTGATATGGACTTAAAAAGCTTATTGCGGCAAGAACATAGTTGTGTAGAAAAATTTGAAAATAGCATTAGCTGATCTTTGGCCACAGGCAGCTGCATATTCACTGTTAAGTTTGGGCAATGAGAGGCTGAACCAGAGCATGAGTGCAACAATACTTTATTATACAATAAAGGGCTGATCGTGCTTGCCACGCCTGGAACTGGCTCGCAGCAATCAGCAACTGGTTGGACCCCGCAGCCTGCTTTTATAGCTGGCTGCTGGGGAGAACCAACCAATGAGGAAAGGGGGGAGAATGCCCACACAAAGTGAATGGACCTGAGTGAGAATTCCTAGAGTTCTCAGGACATAACACCCCTTCCCCCCAGATGCGAACACGCATAGTCTTTGAGGTAGGCAGGAGGTTTATGTTGGCGCCCGGAACGGCGTAGTTCTGGAACGTCGTCTGTCCGTCCGGGGTCTGCCTGGGAAGGCAGAGTCGGCAAAGTGTCACCAGTGTGCCCCTCGGTTCGGGCATGCCCGGGGCTCGTAGGGTTGATCACTGGGGATGTGCTCCCGTAGACTGGATTGGGCTGGTCAACCGTCTGGGCGCCGCTGTCTGTGTTCGGGCTTTCGGGACCGGCTGTAGGTGTGAACTGATCGCCGGGCGTGATGTGGATGTGGGGCTGAGGATGAGGCCTCCCCTCGTCTTGTGACTCTGGGTCCCTGCTGGCGATGGTGCTGAGGCGTCTACGCAGTTGGTCTATGTGCCTTCTCCAGACGCGGCCATCCTCCAGTCTGACCCGATACGACCGTGGCCCGGTGATAGCTACGATCTCGCCCGGGATCCACAGGAGGTCTCCAGCGAAGTTCCTCGCGAAAACTGGCTCCTGTAAGATAAAATGTCTAACCCCCGATGTGGAAGCGAGGGGAGAGTCAGGGCAGTATTGTGGGTGTAGTCTGTCCAATACAGTCCTCAGACGCCTGCCCATCAGGAGCTCAGCTGGGGACTTATTGGTGACTGAACAAGGAGTTGAGTGCTGGCTCATCAGGAACCGCGAGAGTTTGTGGTGCCAGTCATCCTTGTTGAACCTTGCCAGGGCTTCTTTAGTGGTCCTGACGGCCCTTTCAGCCAATCCGTTACTGGCAGGATGAAATGGGGCTGTGAAAATGTGGCGGATACCCAGGTTGGCAGCGAAACGGCTGAACTCAGTCGATGCGAACTGTGGGCCATTGTCGGAGACAATGGAGTCGGGTAGCCCGTGCGTTACAAACAGGCGTGTTAACACGTTGGTGATTGCTAGTGTGGTGGTCGTGGATAGCTGTGCTACGTCAATCCATTTGGAATAGGCGTCCACGACCACTAGGAACATCTTCCCATGCAGAGGGCCGGCCAGGTCGATGTGAATTCTGGACCAAGGAGCGCTGGCGCTTTCCCATCTAGTAGGGGTGGCAATGGGGGGAGCAGGACGGGATTCCTGGCAAATGCTGCAGGAACTTACCCAATTGACAATGTCCTCGTCGAGACCCGGCCACCACACGTAGCTGCGTGCTAATGCCTTCATTCTCACGATGCCAGGATGTCCCTCGTGCAACGCTTCCAGAACTCGGGTACGCAGTGAGGCCGGGATGACCACTCGAGTGCCCCATAGTAGACAGCCCTGCAAACTGGACAACTCCTGCATGCGAGTCTTAAAAGGTGTGAATTTGTTATCAACATTGCCACCCGGCCACCCCCTCCTCACCCAGTCGAGCACCTGGGCGAGCGTTTGGTCTGCCTTGGTTTTAGCAGCAATGTCCAGGGCAGTGATGGGTAGGTCCAACTGGGTGATCTCGAAAATAGCGTGGACAGGAGCAGGGTCTTCAGCCGGAGCCGGCAAGGGGCAGCGACTGAGTGCGTCAGCGTGGGACAGTGTTTTACCCGGGCGGTGTATAAGTCTGTAGGAGTAGGCTGCCAGGAAGAGGGTCCACCTTGTCATCCTAGGGGAGAGGACTTGAGGGGTCTGTTTGTCCCCGGCTAGTAGGCCCAGGAGGGGTTTGTGGTCCGTGACCAGCTCGAAAAAATGGCCAAAGAGAAATTCGTGAAATTTTTTCACGGCTGCAACAGCTGCTAGGGCTTCCTTATCGATCTGACTGTAATTGCGCTCCGTTGCAGAGAGCGTCCTTGAGAAAAAGGCGATGGGAGCCTCGGCGCCATTGGGAAGCCTGTGACTTAGTACCGCCCCAATTCCAAAAGGGGAGGCGTCTGCTGCCAGCACTAAAGGGAGGTTAGGGTCGAATTGAATAAGTACCGCCTCTGACGTGAGTAGTGATTTGATGGCGTGAAAAGCATGGTCTTCTTTGTGCCCCCAGTGCCACGGTGACTTTTTATCCAGTAATCTGTGTAGGGGTTCAGCTACTGATGTTTTATGGGGCAAAAAGGATGCGTAGAAGTTCAATAGCCCCAAGAACGCCTGTAGTTCAGTTTTGGAGGTTGGAGTGGGCGCCTCGTGGATTGCCTTAACTTTGGACTCCAGGGGGTGAATGCCAGAGGCGTCAATTTTATAACCCAGAAAGTCCACCTGTCTAGTGGCAATGGCACATTTTTCTTTTTTCAACTTGAGGCCATGCTGTCTGAACCTCTCTAACACAGCTCGAACTCTCTGGAAGAGTTGGGGTCTGTCCCTGGCCGAGACTAAGATGTCGTCGAAGTAGGGTACTACACCAGGGAGGCCCTGCAAAATCCGCTCCATGAGGGATTGAAAAATACCAGGGGCAACACTTACGCCAAATTGGAGACGCTTGCATTGGAAGGCACCCCTGTGAGTGACAATTGTCTGGAGTTCCGCTGTTTGGTTATCAACAGGGAACTGCTGATATGCTTGAGACATGTCCAATTTAGCAAAAATGCTGCCTGGTTCGAATGTGTGTAATAAGTGCTGAATGACGGGCACAGGATAAGCGCTAACTTGTAGAAATTTATTGATTGTCGTTTTGTAGTCCGAGCAAATTCTCAGGCTACCGTCTTTTTTGAGGGGTGTGACAATGGGCGTCTCCCATTTGGCGAAATCTGTTGGCTCAATGACCCCTTGTTTTAATAGTTTATCCAATTCTGCATCTAGTTTTGGCCGAATAGCGAATGGGACCCTACGCGGTTTTAGCCTGATTGGGACTGCCTGGGGGTCAACTGAGAATGAGATGGGGGTACCGTTATAACACCCCAGCTCTTCGCTGAATACATCTGCGTAATCAGCGAATAAGGAGTCAGTGTCTGAGGTTGAGACAGCATGGACTCCTGTTAGCCCTAGGCCGAGATGGGGAAACCAATCGAGCCCCAATAAGGTGGGGAGATTGCCGTTAACTACCACTAGAGGTAGGTGACCTTTAAAAGCTTTAAAACTGACAAGGAACTTGCCTCTGCCGATTACAGGAATGGTCTTCCCCTGGTAGTCCTTCAGGCTGAATTGGCATCTCTGGAGCCGGCTGGTGGATAGGCTAGGTTGGAGCCTCTTGAGGGTGTTCCACGAGATAATTGAGAGTGCTGACCCTGTGTCAACCTCCATACGGCACGGTTTACCTTCTAAGGAAACGGATAGAGAAATTTTACTAACAGTGTGGCAAGTGTGCTTGGCATGGTGGTGCGTGCGACAGTTTAATACTTGCCTCTGTAGTCCCGAGTGCGAGGGGGGGTGCCTTTGTGCTGAGCTTTGTGGGGCTTGGCAGACTCTCGCGATGTGTCCCCTTTTATGACAGTTATTGCAGGTAGCTCCTTTAAACTTGCAGGTGGCCCTCTGATGAGATCCCCCGCAGGCTAGGCACAGGGTGATGTGCTTGGGTGGACCGATGTTTTCTTGTTTTGTTCCTACCTGCGGCCGTCTGTCGTTGGAGAGGCGGTGGACATCGTTTTCATCACTGATGGTTTCCTCTGCTACCACTTCCTCGGAGTGGACTGGAAGTGATGTCAGCTTGGCACTAGGGCCGTGGATTTCGGTGGCTGAGTGCGCTGCTAGCTCAGCTGCCAAGGCCTCCTCGACTGCTTGTGCGAGGTTGAGGTCTCTTTTTGTGAGAAGGCGCCTTTGCAGGTGGAGGTCCTTGACCCCGCAGACTAATTGATCGAGGAGCATGTCCTCCAGGTAGGTTCCAAACCCACAATGCAGTGCTGCTGTTCTGAGGGCGGCCATATACTGATTAATGGTCTCCTTGCCCGCTTGCTTCCTCATACGGAAGGTGAATCTCCTGGCAATCTGTGAGGGCCTGGGAGAATAGTGGTTAGTGAGGATTTCAAGTAACTCGGACCACGGAACGTTTTTCAACTCACGAGGGGCCACGAGGGCCGTGGCAGTATCGAAAACGGTGGCTCCACAGTAAATCATGAAATACGATTTTTTCCGATGCTCTCCAGCATCCGCCAGGCCGATTGCATCGATATAATGATTAAAGCGGTTCTTATATGATTCCCACTTCTCCTCATCTGGTTTGAACGCTGGGAAGACTGGATTGGAATTCATGGTGCTGGGACCGGTAGACTACCTGTGGGAAAAAATCTCTCTGGGCAGCAGACAATGTTTTAGTGCCTGTGGCAGGCAAGTGATTTCAGCTCCGGAGAGGCTTTTCGCAGTCCTCTCTTTCTCTCTGGGTTAACCACGTTTGGCTGTTAGCCGTTGGCGGCGTTTGGATTCGCACCTGTGTGGGTGTCAGTGACTTGACTACAGCACTGTGCTGTACCTTTAGGTTTGAAATTCAAATGGCAGCCGTTTGAATTTCGCGCCTAATACTGAGCGGCTGCGGCTCGCAGCGCTTCACTTTCCCTGTAGCTGGGCTAACAAGCGGCTACAGACGCTTCTAACTATCGATTCTGACCGCTCTCTCTGGCTGCGGATCAGCGTTCGTTGTTTATCGCTTGCTGACCGCTTTCTCTGTCAGCGGATCAGCATTTGCTCTTTTTGTTTGCTCTTTTTGTTTGCTGACCGCTCTCTCTGGCATGCGGATCAGCGTTGCTCTTATCGCCGGCCGATCGCTCTCTCTGGCTGCGGATCGGCGGCTAGTGACTCAGCGGTTGCATGGTGCTTCTGGTAGCCATCCCATCCTCGTCGCCAGTGTTAAGTTTGGGCAATGAGAGGCTGAACCAGAGCATGAGTGCAACAATACTTTATTATACAATAAAGGGCTGATCGTGCTTGCCACGCCTGGAACTGGCTCGCAGCAATCAGCAACTGGTTGGACCCCGCAGCCTGCTTTTATAGCTGGCTGCTGGGGAGAACCAACCAATGAGGAAAGGGGAGAGAACGCCCACACAAAGTGAATGGACCTGAGTGAGAACTCCTAGAGTTCTCAGGACATAATATTCACAATGCGCTTTTCTTGAGCAAGTGGCATGTATGATCACATTTAGATACTTAAAGATGGTCTCTTGCTCTATATTATGTACATTGAGATAATATCAGCAGCATCAATTTTGGCCTTGTTTTCAGGTAGTAATATTCTGGTAATGTAAAGTGGATTTTGAGCTAGGTGTGGATGGAAACAATCACACTGAAGTTTAATGTAGTAATGGCGAACATTTTAGGCTTGATGCATTAACAATTCAGAAAATGCCTTGATTCTTCTGGTGTGTGACTCATGCACCCAGATGTACCCCCTCAGAACAAAATACAAACAATTCTCTATTTCCCTGCCCCTTCCCTCCAAGTTAAGCCACCCCGAACAGTGGCTCTCTGTGGTAGTTCTAAGGGTTGGGCCTAAAATAGAGGCCTTAACTTCAACTTCAACCATTACTGCCACTCAAAAGTCATCTTGTGCCATTCTCCAAGGCATGTGCACTCCAAATTGCACAAGGCCTTTGTTCTTGAAGCGACTTCAGAAAATGCTCTTCTCTGGCCTCTGCAGTCTCTGAAAACTCTGCAGTCTGTGGAAAAAGTACACCCCTAATTTTGTGATTTTTGGAGGCTGTTGACAGACTCGCACACCTTCAGGAGTTCCAGAGGCTATGTAAAAGCACACTTCATTCATGCACAGTCCCTTCCTTTGGAGCAGCACCTTCTTTCCTGCGAGAGTCAGATTCCCTATTTTTGCTTGCCGTTTAGAAGACATTAAAATTTATGGGAGGTTTTATCTCAGGTATTAAGTATGGTATGGTAATGGAACAATTAGAGATGTGTTAGTTAGGGATATGCATGTTTGTAAACATTAACACACACATGATGAGATGTAGTTGGCTAGAAATCCAAATTATTTTGGGTAACCAAAATATTAGCTCAATGGTTATAACTGTCTGGTTTGGCTCTGCAACCCAACAAGACAGACCCAGACTTCAGAGAGTAATTAGGACTGCAGAAAAAACAATTACTACCAACCTGCCTTCAATCGAGGACCTGTATACTGCATGAGTCAAAAAAGGGCTGTGAAAATATTTACAGACCCCTCACATCCTGGACATAAACTGTTTCAACTCCTACCCTCAAAACGACGCTATAAAGCACTGCACCTCAGAACAACTAGACACAAGGATAGTTTTTTTTCCAGAATGCCATCACTCTGCTAAACAAATAATTCCCTCAACACTGTCTAACTATCTACAAAGTCTGCACTACTATTACTATTAATCTCATCACTCCATCCCCTCCCACTTGTGACTGTATGATTGTAACTTTGTCACTTGTATCCTTATGATTTATATTGACTGTTTCTTAGTATGATTTGATTGCTTAGTGTACCCTATGACTATTATAAAGTGTTGTACCTTATGTTTCTTGGCTCTTGATGAATATATCATTTCTTTTATGTACACTGAGAGCATTTACACCAAGACAAATTCCTTGTGTGTCCAATCACACTTGGCCAATAAAGAATTCTATTCTATTCTATTCTATTCTATTCTATTCTATTCTATTCTATTCTATGGTATATGCACTATGCATTATGGTATAATACAGTGAGGATGGATCTGAAAAGTAATGCATCAAAGACCAAAGTAATTTTGCTTGATGGGAAATTCTACTATATATTTTCAAGTATATTTATACAGACATAGAAATGCTAGTAGAAAGATAATAGTTAATTTGGAAAGAAGGGGTCAGGACAAATAGTCTCTGAACTTTACATGGAGAAACAAGCTGACCAAATATTTATTTTAAAACATGGTCAAGTTTTTTTGAAGGATTCCATTTTGTTCTGTCTTGGTTTTACTTTTAAAACCATTTTACTTGACTGCGTCCTTGGCTCCTTTCTATAATTTCCCAAAGAGAAGCAGCAGCCTAATTCATTCTTTTTTAGCTATTGTAAGGCTAAGGGTCATATACATACATATGTTAACACACATACATACATGTGTGTGATATTACCTACCATGTATATCTTTTCAGCTTTGTTTTAATATGCCTTTTCATTCTGCCTGAGGAGTTATCCAGCTGGTGGATGTCAGCTCTCTAATCTGCTTATGTAGCTAGGCTCAACCAGGTGAGATAGACGTGACAGTTCTTGTTGGATGGATTAGAATGTCTGACATCAGGTCACTCTCTAAATTGAAAGTTTCTGCTAATACAGACAAGTATAGGGTAGCAGAAAACCCAATAATCCAGTGCCCCAGGCTGTTGAAAGCTGAACGGGTACTTCAGCAGTTTGTTCAACTCCTTCCAAATCTTCAGAAAAATAGCTTGGGGGAGCTTTTGTTTTTCCTGCATTTTTCAGACATGCCAAAAATGGTTACTGCATGGTTTCCCTGCTTGTAGTTTGTTTAACCTTTCCATATTATTATTAACACTGAAGCTGTACAAGCTCCATTAACAAGTAGACGTAAAAAAAAAACACCTCTTAAAAATAAGATTTGGAAATGCTGAACAGAAGCTGCAGTATATTTGCAAATGTTGCAATCTTTAAGAACAAACTCTATAAGGTAATACTTTGAATCTTCTGATAGCAGTATAGAATCTGTCATCATATCATAATTGTAAGAATACTGTGAATTTTGGAATTAATAATTCTTCATGAGTGTTATAAACACTTTTGAACAATAAACATTATTCACAAGTGGAGCCAATCATCTAGAAAGATTGTGATAGGTTACTGGATGGGTTCAAGTAAAAAGTGTCCAAGTTTAAAAAACACTGACCTGCACAATATAATTGGGCTGATCCCAATCTCTAACAGAGATCTTAACTGATCTCTAACAGTATAGAATCAATCTTAATATTAAGCAGAAGATATATTCTGGTTACAGTAAGTAGGGGGTGCAAATTAGCTCACTGCTTTCCAGGTTATATCCCTAAGTATTAGCAATTGGAATTGCTGAATATCTAGCAAGACCCACATCCTAACACTGAGCCTTTTGTTAACTTCCAGAATTATCTGACCATGCTTCTCCTTCTTGCTAACCATGTCTTTTTACCAGATCTCTCCATGTATACCATCTACAACAAGAGTGCAGAAGAGATTCCCCTGAATCACTATGCATATTGAATCCATGGATATAACCAACAAATGGGAAGCAGTGAAAGTGCATGTGAGGAATGAGGATACCCCCCACCCCACCACCAAGATGGAGTTGATGCTGCTTCTTCACTAGTTTCTTGGCACGGACGAGCAAATTTTCAGTTCCTGTAAATTGGTTTCTCTCTCTCTTTTTAAAAAAGTCCATTAGTTGGAATAGAATTCAGATTGATAAAGAGGTAGATTTTTAATGAGTTTGGCAAAACATGGGAGATTATATATCTCATAGATGATGTGTAAGACATTATCAAGGTGTAACTGTATAGGATCTGAACTACTTCTCATGATGAGCCCAGATCTCCAAAAATCATTTTGGAATTTATGTAAGGTTTATGCATTGTGTAAGCCATGATGTAACAACTTTTGTGATCTTGGTTTATGAATTTGTGGAATGTGCAGCTTTAGCTTGCTATAAATTAGTGTATATATCATAGTTAAACCATTACATAGCTCATGAATGAATCAATCAGTAAGGTTTGAAGCTATAAAGCAGGAACCAGTATTTCTCAGGGTAGAAATTGCTTAAATATATATACTACACAACACTTTTATATATACTACTACACTTTTTCTTCTGTTCAATCATGTCCAATTCTTGGAGGACAAGGACAAGGTCCTACAATTTTCATGACAAGTTCATGGTTTTTCAGAAGTGGCTTGCCATTGCCACTTGCCTAGGCTATACTATACTTCCATATTGGAAGCACCAAAGAGCTTCTGTCATGAAAGGATCAGCTGGTGACACCACCTTGGCTTGGAGTCACCCAGTTGGGTACTTGTTTTGTATCCTTGTTAAGTTGGCCATCAAAATGGTACCCATATATCTACTTGTGGTACCCAATTTTGAAGTGCTAGGTTGAAAGGAACTGGGGTAAGTTGACAGAAGCTCACCCCGCCATGTGGCAGCAACCAGGTGTCGAATATGAACTTGCCAATTTTCAGCCCAGGCTCCTAACTGCATGAGCCATCATGCTTTCTTTAAGCCTTCTTCCAATTCACCACCTGGATTTATGTCTAAGGTAGGACTACAGTTCATGGTATCCCAATTGTTTGTCTGACGCCATGACCACTACACCAAGCTCACTGTCATATACATAGATAACTCAAACATCCAGTTTCAAAGCCAACGATCACCATGTTAAGAAATGGATAATTCAGAAGAATTAAAAGAAAATTAGATGTACTTAAATCATTGAGAATATATAAAAACCTTGATGGATTTTTGTTGCAGTGGATAATCATCTATGTATGTATAGTTTTGTTTTGTACTGCAAGATTTTAACCCATAGAAATCTGGTCTGTAAATTTTCTGCTAAGTCAATATAAGAACTTAAGCTAACCATAACTAAGCATGGTTGTCTATCCTAAACTGTAAGTGATCATAGACATAATTTATGGAAATCAAATGGTTTCTTTAAAAATTGAAGCTGCTTTGTTCCAACAGACCATAGTTAAAATTGTAGTTAAGTGTGGACCATTACTAAGACTATAGTTAAGCACAGAACAACTAAAACTTAGTAAACCACAAAACACTAAATAAAATCAGTAGTAATTTTTTCTAATCAGTAGCAATGCCTGCCTGTCTACTTGCCTCTCTCTCTCTCCCTCCCTCCCTCCCTCTCTTTCTGATTGAAATAAATTTAAAGGTACTAGAATTATTGTAATAAGTGCAGTCCTATGAGAACTTTCTTCACTTTTTTGTAGGCAACATACCTTCCTTCTCCAAAACTTGTACCCTGTGGTGATAAGCACCTATTGCTTGTTTGCTCACAATTGACTTCAAATAATAGTGTACTTCAAAGTGAATTCTTTATTCACCTGAGTGTTTAATGATGTTAATGGGTTCTCATTATCACACTTAATTGAATAATTCAACAAGGTAATGTGCCAGCACATAGAGACTGTAGAGCTGAATTTGTCAATGCATCTTTCTATGGTAGTAGTTATGGCAACCATTGCTGAAGCACAAAGGTGTTCGTTATGCATGCAACAGGATATACAAAAACCCTTCAGTAGCATACAAAAACAATCTATGTAGTGGTAGAGTTCATTGGCTGTCTTTCTTTTACAAAAGGCAGTCCAGCCTCTTTAGTGATGAGAGCTTCAGAGTGCATGGTATATTCTGTTGTAGACATGTGAATACTTTTTTTTTTTGAAGTGCCTGACCTTCAAGGCACTCTAATTGAGGAGCACCACTCACAGCTTGTTCCATACTCTTTTCATACCACCTCCAACTGTGATCATATGTTCTGTCATCAGTCAAACCGGGTCAGGTGAACTCTTGCAGTGCAGACCACCAGGCATCACAAAGATGTACTGGCAGGGGTGCAGAGACCACTTTTACCCCTAAATGGGCTAGGTATTCATATCGGGAATTTCTGAAGTGTTCTGAATCTGCCCGACATCTTTCAGGTCTTGAGCCCCTGGTTTTTTACCAGTCAGGACTCAGCTCTTAGGCTTCATTGAGAACAAGTCTTATCGAGTGCAGTAGAACTTATATCCAAATACCTTGCCTAGGATTATACTTTTTGCTCATAGTCATTTATTCATTATTTTTAAACACATTTTTATGAGTGCATTTTTTTTAATTAAATGAGATAAGGAGGCTGAAGCCAGGAGGTGATGTTTTTCAGTAGCAACACTAACAGTTTGGAATAGCCTGCCTTTGGATATTAGATTAGCCCCTACTGTGATAGTCTTCTGGAAAGCATTAAAAACTGAAATATTGCAGGGGGGCTTTGGGAGTTGAATGTTGTCTCATTGCAGTCTTTTCATTGTGATCTGCGGGATGTAGTGTAACTGTCATGGGATTGTGTAATAGGGTTTATTAATATTTTATGGTAGGAAGATGTTATTTTGTTTGTTGTACTATACCATGAATTTTTTTTTGTATTATTGTTTGCTGTGGGTAGTTTAATGTTTTATTGTTCACTGTAGACATTTCAATGTACTGTGATTTTAGTGTTATATTTATCATAGATTGTTTTTATTATTGTCTGTTGTTTAAATTGCTATTAGCTATTCAGGATTGAATGATATTGATCGCATACACATTTTTTTTTTAAAATAAATAAATTACAGATAATTCTCATATCTTGAGAATAAGCTTAATTAGATTTATTGCAAGAAACCTAGGTATGATAGGTTTAACCTTCTTCTCCAAAGTCTTGAAACATAAACATAACAGATACCAGGCCAAGTTCTTACTCAACATAGCTTATTTAATGCCAAATATGTCTTTCACTCTGCCTCTGCCTGCCTGCCTCTTTCTCTCTGCTTGGAAGAAATGTAATGCTATTAGTATTAATAAGACATAAGGGATGTAGTGGCTCACTGGCTAAGATGCTGAGCTTTCTGTCCATCAGAAAGATCGGCAGGTTGGCAGTTTGAATTCCTAGCACCGTGTGACGGAGTGAGCTCCCAGCTTCTGCCAATCTGGCAGTTCGAACACAGGTAAAAATGCAAGTAGAAAAATAGGGACCACTTCGGTGGGAAGGTAACAGTGTTCCATGCGCCTTTGGTGTTTAGTCATGCCAGCCACATTTGAAAGCCCAGGAGAATCAGTTCTTCTGGATCCCGGGAAAGCTACTCCATAGGACAGATATCACAACAGAGAAGGCACATCACAGTCTCACCCAGGGGTGGGTTTCAAATAATTTAATAGCCGTTTATCTGCCCGGTTGATGGGTGAGTGTGTCCTTGGTGACCATGACCTAGTCAGCCTCCTGCACCACCCTGGAAGTGAAAATGGGCCACAGGGGGCCCGTCTGGAGGCTCTCTGGAGGCCAGACACAGGTCTTCCAGAGCTTCCAGGAGGCCTGTTTTTTTTGCCTCCCCAGGTTCTGGAAGCTTTTCTTAAGCCTCTGGGAGGTCCATTTTCATCCTCCCTGGGCTCTAGAGGCTCTCTTGAGGCCGGAAATGGGCCCATTTCTGGCCTTCTGGAGCCTCCAGGAGGCCTGTTTTTGCCTTCCACGAGCCTCTACATGGGCCTTGCACTTACCTGCAATCCAAAATAGGCCACATGGGGACTTCTGGGAGGGGTGGGGTGGGCCAGCCAGTCATTGGAACTACCAGTTTGCCAAACCAGATGTAAAATTAATATCCAATTCCGGCAAACGGGCACGAACTGGCTGAAGCCTACTACTGGTCTCACCAAGTGACATGATCTGCAGTAGTTCATCAGATGTTTAACTGTAGATGCTCTCCTGGGCATTTGTGCATGTATGTATCTGTTCATATAACTTATTTTATAAGGAGCTTTAGTACTTTTAATGTTGCAGGTAACCAATAGTGAAAAAACCAACAAGCTGATTTGTTGGTTTTTTCACTATTGAAAAATAGTGAAATAATATGATTTGTTTCTCAGCAATTCTAGGATTATATTTCTATTTATTAATTATCCCACCAATATTGTTATCACAGATACAGTGAATATACTAGAGTCTAGACTAGACTAGAATAACAGAAGGGACCTTGGAGGTCTTCTAGTCCAACCCTGCTCAGACAGGAAACCTGTTATGTCTGTGGAACTGGTTGGAGTTCCCAACCAGGTCCGCTGTTTGAGCGGGAGCACCAGCAGCTCCCATTGGTTGGCTCCGTTTGACAGCTGGCTATATAAGCCGGCTGTCGGGCAGAGCCAGCCCGTTGTCGCCTGCTGGTCTGCGAGTTAGCTATCAGACGCGACAACCCTTTATTCATTGCAATAAAGCCTGTTAGTTGTACGCTCTGGTCTCATGCCTCTTCCTTACCATCGCTCTACAACACTGGCGACGAGGATGGGATGGTCGAAGGCTAACCAGACACGTTATTTCAGAGAGCTGTAAGTCACAGAGAGAGAAACCAAGGGCGCTGTAGCCGCAGCCGCCCCGTGCTCGCAAAGAGCGCGAAATTCAAACTGATACTGTTTGAGCTGATTCGCTGAAACGAGCCGCAGGCACAGCAGCCGAGGCCGCCCACACTCACCAAGAGCGCGATTTCAAAAAGAGCTAAGCAGCCCAGAGAGACAACCACAGCCGCGTTCTTTTAAGAGCGCAAATTCAAATAGTGATTTGAAGCAGACGAACCAGTTTCCCTTTCCACGATGAGCGCGAATACAGCATTCCCTCCATTCAAACCAAACGAGGAAACATGGGACTCCTACAAAAATCGATTCAGCCATTTTCTTGACGCCATCGGTCTAGCCGACGCTGCCGAGCATAGGAAGAAGTCCTATTTCCTGAGTTACTGCGGAGCCACTGTCTTCGACATGGCCACAGCATTAGTCGCGCCCCGCGCCATCAGAAGCGTCCCATGGGACGAGCTACAGGAAATACTTTCAAATCACTATTCGCCCAAACCGTCCCAAATAGCCAGGAGGTATGCCTTCAGAGTCAGGAAGCAAGCAGAGGGGGAGTCGATCAACGAATACATGGCCGCCCTGAGAACAGCCGCGTTGCAGTGCGGATTCAAAGAATATTTGGAAGACATGCTGCTGGATCAGATCGTCTGTGGGGTAAGAGATCTGAGACTCCAAAGGCGTTTACTGGCGAAAAAAGACTTGACTCTAGCCTTAGCCATGGAAGAAGCCCTGGCTACTGAGCTCTCGGCCCAGTCAGCAGCTGAAATTCAGGGAAATCAATCTAAACCCAGCACGCACACTGTCCATTCCGAAGAGGTAATCAGCGAAGATGACCCCACAGACACGTCTGACATTAACCGCCTAAATCATCAGAAGCCTTCACAGGTAGGAGTGGGGCAGAGAAGCAACTTCACCCCCAAACAACCTCCCATGTGCCTAACCTGTGGAGGCTCCCACCCTAGGGCATCCTGCAGGTTCAGAAACGCCATCTGCCTGAACTGCCAAAAGAATGGTCACATCGCTAGAGTCTGCCAAGCAGGGCAATCCTTACCTCAAAGACCTCCACCACCTTCTAACTCCCAAAGGCAAGTGGTAGACTGCTATACCTGCTACCACGCTAACCATACTTCCCTAACCCCTGATAAACTTAAAATTTCTGTTTTCCTAGAAGGTAAACCCTGCAGGATGGAGGTGGACATGGGATCCGCGTTCTCAATCATCTCTTGGGATACCCTGAAGAGGATCCAGCCCAGGCTGTCAAGGAAACAGCTACAAAGATGCCACCTGACGCTACGAGACTACCAGGGCAAGAACATTCCTGTCCTCGGGAAAGGCAAGTTCCTTGTTCAATTCCGAACCTTTAAAGGCCATCTGCCCCTAGTGGTTGTTAATGGTACCCTCCCTAGTCTATTGGGACTTGATTGGTTTCCCTCTCTCGGCCTTAGTGTAACCGGGATCCATGCTGTCTCAACTTCTGATGTAGATACACTGTTTTCAGATTTTTCCGATGTATTTAGCAATGAGCTGGGTTGCTATTCGGGCACCCCCATATCATTTTCAGTAGACCCCCAGGCAATCCCTCTTCGTTTAAAACCCCGGAGGGTGCCTTTTGCCATCCGTCCGAAATTGGACGCAGAACTAGACAAACTACTTAAGCAAGGGGTGCTAGAACCCACTGATTTCGCTAAATGGGAGACCCCCATAGTCACCCCACTCAAGAAAGATGGCAGTTTGAGAATCTGCGCGGATTACAAAACCACGCTCAACCGCTATCTGCAGGTCAGCGCTTACCCTGTGCCCGTTATTCAGCATCTGTTACACACTTTCGAACCCGGCACCATTTTCGCTAAGTTAGACATGTCCCAGGCATACCAACAGTTCCCTGTCGATGAGCAGACAGCGGAGTTGCAAACAATAGTCACGCACAGGGGGGCATTCAAATGTAAGCGCCTCCAATTCGGGGTCAGCGTAGCCCCAGGCATTTTCCAGTCACTCATGGAGAGGATTCTCCAGGGTCTCCCAGGAGTGGTCCCCTACTTCGATGACATTTTAGTCTCAGCCACGAACAGGCCCCAACTCATTCAGAGAGTCAGGACAGTGCTAGAGAGGTTCAGGCAGCATGGCCTAAAACTTAAGAGGGAGAAGTGTGCCATCGCCACTAGGCAGGTGGACTTTCTGGGTTATAGAATAGACGCCTCTGGCATCCACCCCATTGAATCCAAGGTGAAGGCCATCCATGAGGCACCCACACCAACCAACAAGACTGAACTACAAGCCTTCCTGGGACTCTTGAATTTTTACGCCTCATTCCTCCCACACAAGGCATCTGTCGCTGAACCATTACATAGGCTACTAGATAAAGACTCACCCTGGCACTGGGGACCCAAGGAAGCCCATGCCTTCAAATCAGTCAAATCCTTACTCACATCAGAAGCGGTCCTAGTTCAATTCGATCAACGTCTTCCCTTGGTCCTGGCCGCTGATGCATCCCCTTTTGGCATTGGGGCTGTCCTGAGCCACAGACTCCCCAACGGTTCCGAGGCACCAATTGCGTTCTTTTCCAGGACTCTTTCTCCTACCGAGAGGAACTATAGCCAGATCGATAAAGAGGCCCTGGCCGCAGTGGCTGCAGTTAAGAAGTTCCACGAGTTCTTGTTTGGCCACCACTTTGAGTTAGTGACTGATCACAAACCTCTTTTAGGACTTCTGTCTGGAGATAAGCAAACTCCTCAGGTACTTTCACCCAGAATGACCAGATGGACTTTGTTTCTGGCCGCTTACTCATTCAAGTTAGTGCATCGTCCTGGCAAGACCCTGAGCCACGCCGATGCTCTTAGTCGCTGCCCCCTGCCAGTCCCAGTCGAAGACCCAGCGCCCATCCACGCCATTTTCGAGGTCAACGAACTCAAGCTTCCAGTGACAGCCGAGGACATCGCGGTGCACTCGAAAAAGGACAAAATCATCGCCCAGGTTCTGGACTGGGTGGGAAGGGGGTGGCCGGAAACTCAATGTACAACTGATTTTGTCCCCTTTAAAACTCGTCAGCAGGAGCTGTCAAAATTACAAGGTTGTCTACTGTGGGGAACGAGAGTGGTCATCCCTGCATCCCTGCGAGTACCCATCCTGAAAGTGCTGCACGAGGGACATCCGGGCATCGTGAGAATGAAGGCCCTGGCCCGCAGCTACGTCTGGTGGCCCGGTATGGACGCTCAAATCGCCAACTGGGTAAGCTCTTGCCAACCTTGCCAACAAACCAGGGCCCCCCCTCCAGCTGCCACGCCCACCAGATGGGAGAGTGCTAACGCCCCCTGGTCATGCCTGCACGTCGACCTGGCTGGGCCTGTGCACGGCAGGACTTTCTTGGTGGTCGTGGATTCATACTCCAAGTGGATTGATGTAGCCTTACTTCCCACGACCACCACCCAGGCAATAGTGAAAGCCCTAACTCGCTTATTTGTCACCCACGGGCTTCCAGACACCCTGGTTTCAGACAATGGCCCACAGTTCACATCATGTGAATTCAGCATGTACACTGCCAACTTGGGCATCAGGCACGTCCTTACAACACCATTCCATCCCGCTAGCAACGGGATGGCAGAGAGAGCAGTTAGGTCAACCAAGGAGGCACTCGCCAGGTTTGGCCAGGAGGATTGGCACTCTAAACTGTCTCGTTTCCTGCTCAGCCAGCACACAACACCCTGCACTACCACCAACAAATCTCCTGCCGAACTTTTAATGGGGAGACGGCTTAGAACCACCCTAGACAGGCTACACCCCCACTACTGCCCAGACACCCCTTTAGGGTCCAATAGTCTGGTCAGAGACTTCACCCCACAAGACCTGGTATACGCCAGGAACTACGCGGGGGACCTGTTGTGGGTGCCAGGACAAATCGTGTTGGTCACCGGCCCCAGATCCTACCGGGTCCTCCTGGAGGATGGACGTTTGTGGCGGAGGCACGTGGATCAACTCAGAAGGCGATGGACGGGCGCGACAGATACCAACCCGTGCCAACCTGCCAGCGCCAACGGCGCCTCACCCACGCCTGATGCAGATCCCCTGCGGAACCTGGTTTTCCCTGACGAGCGAGAGGGCTGGATGGAGAACCCGAGTCTACAACCAGAGTCACCGATCCAGCCACCAAGCGACCCAGCCGACCAGCAGGACCTCGAGACTCGGTCGGACCAACCAGAGCAGGGGGTTTCACCAGCACCGCCGGATACCACACCAGGGCAAGCCCACGCACCAACGACCGCTGGGGCACGTCCCGAGAGCCAGGACTTGACACCGGCTGGTAGTTCACCCGACTTGCGACGCTCTGGTCGCCAGCGAAGACAACCCACATATCTACAAGACTATGCATGTTCCCAGCTGGGGGAAAGGAGTGTTATGTCTGTGGAACTGGTTGGAGTTCCCAACCAGGTCCGCTGTTTGAGCGGGAACACCAGCAGCTCCCATTGGTTGGCTCCGTTTGACAGCCGGCTATATAAGCCGGCTGTCGGGCAGAGCCAGCCCGTTGTCGCCCGCTGGTCTGCGAGTTAGCTAGCAGACGCGACAACCCTTTATTCATTGCAATAAAGCCTGTTAGTTGTACGCTCTGGTCTCATGCCTCTTCCTTACCATCGCTCTACAACAAAACCCTATACCAGTTCAGACAAATGATTGTCCAATCTTTTCTTTAAAACTTGCAGAATTCACTTCTTCTGGAGGCAAGTTGTTCCAATGGCTAATTATTCTGTCAGGATTTTTCTTCTTAGTTCTAGGTTGCTTCTCTCATTGATTAGTTTCCATCCATTGCTTCTTGTCCTGCCCTCAGGGGCTTTAAAGAATAGCTTGACTCCTTCTTTGTGGCAGCCCCTGAGATATCAAAACATGCTATCATGTCACCCTAGTCCTTCTTTTCATTAAACTAGAGCTGGGTGCCAAACTGGATTTTTTTCAAGTGCCATATCAGCATTGTAGTTCTCTGCAGGCCTGCAGTGGGAGGAGTGGGGAGAGAACAGGTACATCCTGTAGCACCCTGCTGACCAAAATGGGGCATTGGGGGTTGGCGTGCATCCCCCCAAATCTCATTTTTCTGTCCATGGCCTCCTGCAGCACTCTGCTGGCCAAAAACAGGCCAACCAGCCCATTTTCAATCATTTTCATCCTGTTTTCAGCCCATTCTCCAGCTCATTTTCAACCTGTTTTTGGCCAGCAGAGTGCTGCAGGTCATGGAAGGTGAAAATGAGGTGAGGGGCTCGCACGCAGTCCATTTTAGCCATCAGAAACCCCCATGGGCCGGTCCTTTGATATTCCCAGGCCAGCCCCATGGGCCGGATTTAAGCAAACCATGGGCCAGATCTGGCCCGTGGGCCTTAAGTTTTACATCTCTGAACTAGACATAACCAATTCCAGCAATTGTTCTTTATACGTTTTAGCCTCCGATCCCCTAATCATCTTTGTTGCTCTTCTATGCACTCTTTCTAGAATTTCAACATCTTTTTTACAATGTGGCGATGAAAACTGGACCAACACTTCATGTGATCTTGATTCTATCCCCCTGTTAATGCAGCCTAGAATTACCTAATAGAATTACTGCTTGTAGAATTCTTCTTTCTCTTTTTATGATAGAAAAATTCTAATTATAAAGGAACCCAGTGGGAAACCAAAGGTTGTATGACATACCAGTAATTGCCATAGTCTTCTGCCAGCTTGTCATATCACTGTGCTTTCATGCAGACACTTAGGAAACACTTTGTATTAGTTTATGTTAGCTTTGCTAAAGGGTAGAAATATTTTAGTTTTCATAGGAAAAGTTTTCATGAGAGAGAAAGGGCAGGTTGCAGGTGGAATGACTTTAGAAATGGGATCTTAAGAAAATACCAGCAAGCACTGTGCAGGAGAAAAACAAGAAATGTGAGCGAGGTCACATCTGGCAATTAAAATGGAATATACAGCTCTGAATGCTGAAGACTTAATTCAGATTTTAATAAAGAAAAAAATGTGGGCTGATAAACCAGAATCAAATTGAGAACATTTTATTCATTTATTTAATTTCTACAACCACCCAACTCCGCCAATGATTCTGGGCAGCATATATGATTAAACATAAAACATATATATGTATATATATGTGTGTGTGTGTGTGTATGTGTGTGTGTGTGTGTGTGTGTGTGTGTGTTTTCTTAAGTTTTCGCGGGTACTTACATGTATGGTATTCAGCTTTGTCCGGTATTTTCCCAAGTCATTATAGTTGTGCTTTTAAAGTTGTAGCAATGTTTCGGCAGAATCTCACCAGCCGTCATCAGGCTTCTGTATTGTGTTCATCTGTGAGTCAGACTTTTACAGTTGTTTCAGTTTTAAATTTGGGGCTAGCCTACTGCTGTGCCCGAATGGTTTTTTTCTTCATCCTGATTGGTTGGGAGTCTTGGTCTGTGTTTATTGGTCTTGAAGTTTGCTGTGTTCTGCTTGATTGGTGTTTCTAATATCTTCTGTCTGTTTTGTGGCTTTTTTTGTCTTGGTTGGCTGGCAACATTGTGTTCCTGTATTGGAGGCTTTTAGTGCAGCTTGGCTCCGAGTAAATGGACGGCTATCATTTATTAGGAAGCTAGGTTTCATCTGGGTGCCTGGTTGGGGTGTGTTTGAGCTGGAGGTATCAGGGGGATCTGTTTGTGCCCAGGTGTTTGCCTGGTTTGTGGTGTGGAGATGTTTTTGTTTGTGAGTGCAGGCTTCCAAATAATTGACAGTCTGGTGGAATCATCTCTTCTATTCATGCTTTCAGGTCTTTTTTCAATCTCTATGGCTTCTCTGATAATTCTGTGGCTGGGGTTTTCTATAGTAGCTAGGGTTTGGGTGCCATTGAAGTTGATGCTATGACCTGTTGCTTTCATGTGTTGGACTAGTGAGGAAGTGTGTTCCAGCTTTTTTACTGCATTTTTGTGTTCATCCAGGCAGGTACTTATTCTTTTATTGGTCTGTCCAATGTATGTGGCCGGGCATGATGCACAGGGGACTTCATATATGTCTTGGTTTTCCAGGTCAATTTTATCTTTGGGGTTTCTTAGGATGGCTGCTATTTTTCTGTCTGTTTTGAAGGCAGTCTTGATGTGATGTCTGTGTAGTATCTTACTGATTTTGTCTGTAGTACCTCTTATGTAGGGCAGGACAGCTGTTCCATAGGTCTGTTCATCTTTTAGGTCTCCATTATGTCTCAGTGTGTTTTTGTGGCTCAAGCCGGTGATTTTGCTTTTGTGGAAGCCTTTGGCTGTCAGTACTTTAGTCAGGGTGCATAGTTCAGTCTTTATGTGTATCTTGTCTACCAGGCGTTTGGTTCTGGTGATTAGTGTTTTGGCCACGGAGTTTATCTGTGCTGGGTGGTGGTGGGATTGGGCATTGAGGTAGAGATTGGTGCGTGTTTTCTTCTGGTATATGGTGTGTCCTAGTGTGCCATCTGTTTTTTTGTAGATTAGTACATCTAGGAATGGTAGTTATTTGTTTGTTTCCGTTTCCATGGTGAACTTGATTTTGGGGTGTGTGCTGTTTAGGTGTGTTAGGAAATTGTTTAGGTTTTCTTTTCCATGGGGCCAAATCATGAATGTGTCATCAATGTATCTTAACCATAGTTTGGGTTTGTGGGTGGTGTTAGCCAGGGATCTGGTTTCGAAATCTTGATACCTCCAGCTCAAACACACTCCAGCTAGCACCAAATTTAAAACAGAAATGGTTGTGAAAGTCTGACTCACAGACGAACACAATATAGAGGTCTGACGATGGCAGATGAGATTCTGCCGAAACATTGCTACAACTTTAAAAGCACAACTATAATGACGTGTGAAAATACCCGAACAAAGCTGAATACCATACATATATATATGGTATTCAGCCTTGTTTGGGTATTTTCCCACGTCATTATAGTTGTGCTTTTAAAGTTGTAGCAACGTTTTGGCAGAATCTCATCTGCCATCATCAGGCTTCTGTATAGTGTTCATCTGGATAATGTGTGTGTGTGTGTGTGTGTGTGTGTGTAGACACACACACACATACTGCTAAAGTTTGTGAGTCATGAGTAAATCTGGAAGAAGTTGCTGAAAAGAATTGTGGGCAAGAATCAGAAAAGGAAGCTGAAAATCATAAGAAAAAGGAATGGTTATGGATGTGTCAATCCAAGCAAAAGGCCATAGGAAGAGCTGAAGAAAATAGGTTCAAAGATTTTACCAACAGAGAAAAAGACAGCTGACCCCTAGAGGAAAAAGTTACAAATATTTTCCTTAGCATTAAATTATGAAAGAGGTACGGTTAGGAATAGAATATTACACAAATGCATTAAATTCAAGAGAGCCAGTTTGCTGTACTGGTGAAAGCACCAGGCCATTAACTGGCAGATTGTGACTTCTAGTCCCCCGTTAGGTATGAACCCAGTTGTGGGGATCTTGGGCCAGTCACCTTCTCTCGGGCCTAGGAAAGTGGTAGTCACTAATCATCACAGATACTAAGAAAATATCTCACTTATGAGTGATCCATGATTTCCTCAATCTTGAGTTCTCTGCCAGAAGCCTGTGAGTTTAAGGATTCTGCGCAGTATCTTAGCTGTTCCTGTTACTGCATTTTTCTGAACAGACAACTCTGATGTCCTTCCTGAGATCCATTGGAGTTCCTCCCACAGTTTAGGAATCACGCTCTCAAGTGCTTCTACCACCATTGGGACCATTTTGGCCTCTCTAGTATCTTCTTCAGGCTCTGGTACTTCTTCAGCTTCTCGTATTCCTTATTTTTGACCTTGCTGCCGTTTGGCACTACTACATGTCTTCTGGTGCTTGTCTACTACCACACTGTCTAGTTGATTGACCAGTATCTGGATCTAGAAATCCCACAGGATCCTAATCTCTCCCTGACTTTCTGTGGAGTCTCTGCCTGGGATTTGAAAGAGTCTGAAAGTCTGCAGAATCTAGCACAACAGGGCATTGGAAGTCTGTTGCTTTTAGAATTTGATCTGTAAACAAGGAGACTCTCTAATCATGGATATATATGTGGTGTGTGTGTGTTTGCATCAAATCAGTGTTGATTCCTGACAAGATCCTGAAAATATCATGGCAGGATTTTATAATGCCTTCTTCTACTGCCTTCTTCCTAGGGCTAAAAGAGAATGAATGGCCAAGGTCACCCCAATGACTTTGTGTCAAAGGTGGTACTAACACACATGATCTTCTGATTTCTAACCCTAAGTATTACATCAAATTGGGTCTATATTGTGTTATAGTTGTTGGTTAAAAGTTGGGAGGGTGAGCTATTTCATTCTCCACTAAACAGTTGAGGTTTAATGACTTAGTCTTAAAAGAAGTTTAATAATTTAGTCGTTAACTTTCAGCTTAACCCTGGAACTTCAATGGATGAGTTTGGTATCAAAAAAAAGTCAGAATGACAGCTATGGTCTTGGAATTGAAGCTCAAACCCTCTTTTACATGAATTGCAACCAGACTTAATCTATTTCCCAAGGAATTTCACAATGCTGTTGTGAGGTTAAAAGGGACAGAAAAGACAATATATGCCATCTGTACTAAATTGCAATATAAAGCTAATATGTTGTTGCATTATGAAACAACATTGTTGCTAGGATACGGCAACAATGTTGTTTCATAATGCAACAACATATTAGCTTTATATTGCAATAGATTTTTTTAATGAAAAGAATCTTCCTCTTTTTATGTAAATTAAAAATAGCATTCTTCAAAAAATTTTGATTTTTTTTTAATATTAAGATTAACCCCAATATGGTCAATAACAGAATCACTTTGCTTATTTGGAGAAATGGAAGAAACCAGAGCTTCTCTTTATCCATGTACATATGGATACAGGTGTGGGAATATAAAATATCAAGCCATATTAATTTTACTAGAAAGAGCTGGAATAATGCAGACAGGAATAAGCTATACATCACAGAGTTCTTTTGCTTAAGCAACATCTTTTTTGGTAGGATAAGAAATGTGAGTGATCTCTCTTCAACGTATTTTAATGGCTTTCTAATAGGTATTGAAAAATAGCTTAGCTGGAGACTCCCTCAGCATGTCTGAGACTATAAGGTGTACTTTTAAAAATGCAGCTTTTCAATGTAATCTCAAAAGAATCTTTCTTCATAATAGTCTTCCTTGATTTAAAGACAATAAAAGATATCTTTCATTGTGCACAAGGTAGTTTCCAGACTATCACTTTACAACATTCAGTGATATTTTATAAGGTGAAGGTGAATAAGTGTGCTAATGATTCTTACAGACCTTGATAAGAAAAGAAACTCACTGCTGATGTATCAGAAAGGTGCATCTTGAAAATTTCTTCTCAAAAAGCAACTGAAATTTCTTTTTAGTAATAGTTCTGGGGAGTTTTTTTCATTCACTTGAACATTTCTTTTTCATTTATTGCTGCAGATAAATTTTAGTTTAGTGATACATAACTAATTGTGTTTAAACACCTTCCTAAGTGTATCTGCATCATGTTTTATATTGGCTTGCATCTTGATATTAAAGTCAAAGGAATTATTTATGTATCCTGGTATGGGAACTTATCATCTGATGCCCTCTAGATGGTTTGAACTTTAATTCCAGCCAGAACTAACTAATTGAGAAGGAATTATGTAAGTTGATTTTTCCTGTTGAAACATGACTCAATTTATCTAAGTCAAAGAGAAGTAATGTATGGCTCTATAGATGCTCACTAACTTCAGTTCTTATCTATGGGGAAGGAAGAGGACCTTGCTGGAAATATGTAGGAATCATTACCTAGCCAAAGGGGAGTAAAACTTTTTTTAAAGTCCAGAATAACAGGATAATATTCAGAATCAGTTCAGGTAGATGTTTCCCAAACTATAAGAAGAAAGATATTATCTAGGCTACCCAATTTGATTGTTATAGTTTGACTGAGTGGTATCACAGATGGAGACTTTCAACATTATTATTATAGCATAGTAATACTGCAATGAAAATATTTCTCTCATGTCCAGCTTTTCATATTGCCATCCCAATGAAAATAGATTAAATAGATTGCTGTTTTTATTTCATTGACCTGGAATATATTTGTCAGACAAAATGCTAAACAGAGCTCAGATTTTTTTCTGAAAGTTTAAGAGAAAAGCACACGACTGAATGCTTGAAGTCACATTTAAGATTACTTGCATATGTTAACATTGATTCAAAGTTGCACATATTAATGGCAATTCAATCTCTAAGCACAGGCTATCTACTATAGCCATTTAAAACCATTGTTTTAAAAACCATATGACTTCATTGGTAATCTGCAAAACTTCAGCACAATCGTATCTGCAAGGTTGTGTTATTATAACCAATAAAAGTTGAGTGTTCCTGTGAAGTTGATTTTCTAGTCGTCTACCAGACTGAGTGGCTGCCACTCTCAGGTTTAGCTTCCACTGACAATGTCTAAAGAACCATAGGTTTCCCATCCCTAACTTAAGTAGTCTTTGCCAACAAG
The DNA here is from genome assembly GCF_900518735.1 of Pseudonaja textilis. Next base: position 124,019 of record NW_020769391.1, read on the forward strand.
AAGAGGGTCTTAACTACATATATTAGTTAAAATAAAGATTTTTGATAGTCCATGGATTCTAAAACTCCATTAGAGGACTGTTTATTTATTATATTTATAACGACTTTTGACCGAAAACACTGTGGAGATATACATTGGACTTATAACCTACTCCTGATTTTCCTCATTCAGTGTACTGCAGTTAATTTAGTCTGGTAACTAGCTCATTCCAACTGGACAAGGGTAGTCTTGCCTTTTGTTAGTTGTAGCTTCCTGTTTTGATTATAAGGATACTTCTTAATAAGGATACTTCTGAAAAAAGAGTCTAGAAAGTTCATACTTTATACACAGCTTTTTATGTGAAGCTTTTCTTCAAAGTGTGTTATGCTGGATGGCATACAGCAATGTATGGCTGAATAAACAATTGCACATCCTTCTATGAGTCACATCACTCTGCATATTATTTTTTGATATTAGCTAAGACCTTTCAATAATCCAAGAACTTTAAAAAAAAATCTGGCAGCTATTAATCTTGCCAAGCTGATCCCTTTTCGTAGAATTATCCTTGTTTTTATTTAAGGCTACACTTATTGTCTTGGTTTTTAAATAATTTTTGTTGTGCACTGCATTTTAAAGTAATTTGTAATGAGCAATCTAAAAATAAATTAAGAATAAATATAAAGTTTGAAAATTCTGCAAAATATCCTTTTAAAAATTACTTGCAGAGCGATGAGCAACATGTGACAGTTATTTGAAGTGTCTTTCAGGGTCCTACAACTGAGATCACAGAGAGAGGTGAAACATTTAGAGCTGTCCTGTGAGTGAGATAGGCAGTCCCTTAATTTGATAAATGAAATAAAATAAAATAAAGCTGATTTTTAAAAAATTGAAAATGGCTATAGAATGTTTTTCTGGAGGCTTATTTTGCAAGAATGCTAATGACTATGAGAGTTGTGGCAGACTAAAGCTTCTGCTTCATTTAATACAAGAGGGGAATAATAATTGGCTGGCTCATTCACATACAGGATAACAAAAGCAAAGTGGAACTCTAAAGATTTTTTCTGACTCCTTTTCCCAGGGACTAGAGAAGGCTTAAACAGCCATTCCTTCACCAGGAGTCATTAGGGAGAGAAGACAACAACCAGGGCAAGACTTTCTTGGCTCAGTGCCCTCCCCACTACCAAATGTCTTAGGGCTACTTTTCACAAAAAATCTAGTAAGCTGGGTAGCAATAAAAGCACTATTACATGAATAAATTAACAAAGCTGATACGATGATACTTACAAAACATTCTGTTTAAATATTGTTGCTTTTGTTAGGAAATCTTCACTTGAAATATAATAATTCAAGTGGAATCCACTTAAAATATAGCAATACCAGTGAAAATATCTTCTAAACATGCACACACATGCTTAAATGATGCTCAAAGCCTTTGTAAAGAAGTGGAGCTTGATATTTTGGACAGCAAATTTGGAGGTGCTCACTTTGAAAACCACCCTATGAATATGTAGCCCTTTATTTTAGAAAAAAATAATAGCTTCAAAATAGTCAGTTTAGTTGAATCTACTGTACTCTAGTTATTTACATTCTACTTTTCTATGTCAAGCAATACCGACAAGCAGTCATAGTTGCCACATCATATTTGAGAATAATTCAGTTATGAATTGATTGCAGAACAAACCACTGAACTCAAAAAGGCTGACCGCATTTCTGTTATTATTTACCAACATTATAAATCAAAATACAAAAAAAGTTATTTGGCTTTGCATTTTTTTCAGTCTCTTTGTGCAGGAGAGTAAACAAACTCTGGAAACTCACATTTAACTATAGTTTTCTTTTATCTCAGAACTGACTTTCAAGGAAATCAGGAAAATAATCACAGTTTAAATCTGCCTCAAGACTTTTGTTGGTTTTGAAGCCATTTTCTTTCTAGTCTGAGCATGATGGCTCTACTTCGAAGTTATTCCTCCAAGGAAAGTGACTTTGCAAATTGCAACCTGTAGAGTTTCTTACTTGCTACAAGTATTTCTTAAGTCAAGCAACTATGATTCTGAGCAGATCTGCATAACATCACACTGTGTCATTTATTACTGGACAGTAGATTTTTAAAAAAGATTTTAGGATATTTGTTTATTTTGAATAGTGGAATTGTTCTATATGACAAGCCAGCAAACATTCTTCCTCCAATTTGCACAAAGCATAAGAACAGAAGGGACCACAATGAAGCCAGTCTTTTGCCCAAAAACACAGTCATCATAATTATAGTCAGACAAATCACTGTGTTGAAAGAAAAATCATATATTTTTCAGATGTCCATAGTAAACTTTCCCACTGTGAATTAAAGTAAATCTTAAGTGTGTGGAAAACTTCTGCAATTTGGACCACAGTTGCAAAGAAAAGATTTTGAGCTAAAACATTGCTTTCATCACAGTATTTTCTTAAGCCTTTGTTGCTTTATCAAAGAATGTGGAATAGTAGCAACATTCTGCCTTACAACAGCCGTATTATTCAACTGGGGAGAAAATAAGAAAATGGAAGGAGAAAACTTAAATACATGAAATGATTACCTTTAATAATCACTTGCTAGCTCTGCCGTGTAAAATAAATATTTCTTTATTAAAATGAATGCTTTTGAAGAGTACATCAAGCACATTACTAGGCTCAGTCTCAGTCCAATGTTTAATCTCTGAACAGCAGCAATTCTCACAACAGAGATCTCTCCAGTATGTTCAATAACAATCCCTTACTGAATCTAAATGATGTTATCCAGCATGAAAACATATCATAGATGTGGCATCTGTTATATTTTACTTAATGAAAATAATTTAATTGAGCTCTCAAAATTTACTGAACATGGTGCTCTTTCCCTCTATTCTTTGCTTCTGTAATGATATCGGAAAGGCATGAAAATAACTTAATTAAAAATTAACAAATTATTTCCCAGGTGATTTTGTCCTTCCAAATGCAAACTTTTATTTTGCTGGAAAATTAAACTATAGAAGCTACGTTCTTTGTACTGAAAGGAAGCAAATGTGACAAATTAATTACATGCCACTTATATAAAATTATACAGACTGCATAATTTCATTTTGGTTGTTTTAAAAGTATTTTTAAATTGGATATTGTTTGCCTTTGGCAAATGCCATACAAGCTATACAAATAAATAATACCTGATCTCCTTCATGCTTAGATTAATACAAACTGTATTTCATACTCTAATTATGAATACAGCATTACCAGTATGAGAGAGACACATCTGTGCCTTTTCTGCTCCTGTTAATTTTGATTGTCACAATAACACAAATCATTGTTAAATTTATGCCCCTTTCAATTTTGTTTACTTTTGTTAAAAAAAGCTTGGAAGCCTGGTAATTCTGAAATTCAGGATAAAGCCAACTGTCTTTCTTCCCTTTTTATCCTAGTAGCATTCATAAGTTCATGCTTGAGGTTCAGATAGGTAGATGGATGGATGGATGGATGGATGGATGGATAGATAGATAGATAGATAGATAGATAGATAGATATTCATAAAGAATATCAACGTTATTAATAGCAAATGGCTCCTTTAAAAAAATCAAGTAAGGATATAAATATTTTATTTTGCTTTGCAGAAAAGCAATTCGTACTTTTGGGATAGTTCATTGACAAGAGCATATGCTCACTGGTAGAAAATTCCAGGGTCAGTCCCATATCTGCCAATCACGTGAAAATAGCACATAATTAGAAGTTTCAGTTTGCAAAACAACAACGACACCCAATTGGTAAGTACGAGGTTGGTGAAGTCCAATCTGATATGAGAGAATATTTTTTTATTTCAAATGTTCATGTATCCACTTTATTTTGAAAATGTTGGTCAGTGATCACAAGATTTCAATTGTCTGTATCAAAATCCATAGAAACTAATCCAGTGTAAACCAGCGTAGTGATAGTGAACCACTTACTTCAAGTAGTAATGAGTTTTTGTTGACAGATCCTTGCAGCTAATCATGATGGCTAATCTGGGCTTTGATTCCATGGTCACTTCCATTATGGCTTTTTTTTACTTGAGCCATAATCATAATTAAAGATCTTTTCTCTAATCCAGGCTATCAAACTCCCGGCCCACAGGCTGGATGTGTCATGTGCTGGCCATGCCCACGCTTGGTTTAGCGAAGGAGGGGAAAGTCCTGATACACCACGTGATGCATCCGTGATAATGTGAATTTGACACCCCTGCTCTAATCTAAAAATCTGACTACCACACATTCCACTCAGGGTGCTAAAATATTTTTTTCCACATGAAAAATTCTAATTGCAAGTCATCACTATTCATGTTCTTGAGTACAATTAGTGATTCTGCGATAATGAATGGAGATTTTGTACTGAATGATAGGTAATATAGCCCAATTGTGTTCATATTTTTAAAGGCAACTCAAAGAAATATATCTCGTATATTGTATATGTTGTTGGAGAACATAATGGAAAAATACTCAAATTAATTGCACTGAAATTCTATTTCTGATTCATATAGTCTTATATTCTTTTGGCATCAAAGTCTGCAATCATAGAAATAGGGAATTCATTTCTATCACATCAAGAAGCCACCGAAAGTCACAGCAGGGAAACATCGTGATGAAAAGCTACAAAAACAGCTGTTTTAATTACAACTTACTTTTAAAAAAAAATATTTTATTTTTAAAAAACAAAAATACAAATCTCTATTCACATTAACAGTGTTCAGGTCATTGTTAATACATACACCTCCTTTTTATACGTAAACATCAAATCTTATTTCTATCCTCCACCCAGTTGTATCACCTATCCCAAACCACGTAATAGTCCAAATCATCTTTGTCTTTTAATTCCATTGTGAATTTATCCGGTTCCGCACAATCCAATTTTGTGTCAAGTCTTCTTCAGATGGTATCTTTTCTTTCTTCCATCCCTGTGTGAAGGCTATTCTCACCACAGTTATGATATGTATAATGATTTATTGGATGACTTTGCTCAATTTTCCCTTAATTATTCCTAATAAGAATATTTCTGGTTCGAGTTCTAATTTGAAGATCTGTAATTTCTAATAACCATCTTTGTACCCTCATCCAATATTTTTTAACCTCTGGACACTGCCACCAAATATGGAAGAATGTTCCTTCTTTATATTTACACTTCCAACATTCTGCTTTGGTGTTTGGATACATTTTGGCCAGTCTTGCTGGAGCTAGGTGCCACCTACAAAACATTTTATACTGATTTTCTTCAAATGCTGTTGACAATGTCAATTTACAGTTATCCGTCCATATTTTGCCCAATCCTCTAAATTTATATTATGCCCTACATTTTTTGCCCAGCTTATTTTCATTACACAAAGACTTAATGAGATTTCATTAATGATGGAAGAGGAATTATTTTGCCCACACTGGAAAGTTCAGCTATTTTTAATCTTTCTATCCCATGAAACAGTTTTTTTATCCTTCCAACAGTTTCCTTTGGCAACTGTATTCTAATACTTGAACAGGCAGGAGAACAAACCTGCCCCCTTTCAGCAAATTACCAAGCAGAATATAATTCTAGTATGAATGATATATCTTTTTTCCCCTCATTGACTGGTTTTTAAGTATCAGGTCAGCAAATGCATCAGTTCTTAAAATGCATCTGTTCTTAAAATGCCTCATTTTAGAAATCCTTATTAATTTTGCATCAGTATAATGCTTTAATCAATGGGATAATAATAAACAGTATGCAAAACTATATAAATGAAGAGTTGAAAGATTCAGATCTTCTTTCATTTCCTAGAATCATCTTTATGCTAAGAATGCTGTGCCTTTATGGTCTTGTCTAATATACACATTTTTGCTTTCTGCAAACAATTGAATTCCAGTTTGTGTTTCTACATGCTGTAGGCATTCCTTAAGAGTTTTTAAACAAACATTATACATGACAATCTAAGAAGTAATTGGTCCTCTCTTCTGCAAAAATAACTTGGGTCCTTCATCTGATGAAAAACAGCACGTAGAGACAGATGTTGATGTAGTTTCAACAAGTACAATCTAATAAATTTCACATGCACCATGGATTTCAAACTAGCTAGCAGACTTCTCAACTTGATGTGGATTATTCCTGATACATGTTTTGGTCCAGAGATATGAATGAGAGAAATGCTTTGATTAAAAGTGTTTTCTCAAAAGGTAGATTACAACCCTCTTGGAAGATTATGCAAGAAGGAACAGAGCAATGAAGATTAACAGTTGCTATAAGCTTTTTATTTTTTTTAAAGCAATAGAAAACATTGGCTGTCTATGGCCACCAATGGTGATTTTCTTAGCAGAAGGAAGTTGTAAGACAGCAGCAGGAAAAGATTGAAGGTTTAAATATCCACTTTTCTAAGCACTGTCATGCCAAACTGGAATAGGGGTTAATTAATTCTAAGTGACAGTGAAAAGGAACACCTATGTGCCGTCTTGTTATATAAAGTATAATTTGATCTAGAGATTGGTTTAAATTGATATTAATCTTCTTGAGACTGAATTTTATTTTTTAACAATTTATTCTTATTTTAGTGTTTGACTTTATTGGATTCCCCTCACCCCAGATCTTTATTGTTGATAGAAGTAATGTGATTAAGTTCATATGTCTATTGATATTAATGTTTTTAAGAATGCATTAACATTACAATATGCTTAATATTTATTCCACAATTGTATACATGTTGATACATTTCCTAAAAGAAAGATGACACCTGGTTCAAGATCCAATTAATAAGCTAGCCAGTCTATTGGACATGTTTTTCAAATCAGATGTATTGCTGATATTTGACTCCTGATAGACCAGCAAAAATGTATAGAGGAACTTCTTGGAAATGTAATCAATATCCAGGTACATTTTATCATATGTTTGGTATATTTTATCATATGTTGCAAATATGTGAAAACATACTGAATAAACATAATAATGACAATGCAGAAAATATTTAAGATACAAATATTAATGAAACCTGAAAATTTTCTTTTAGATATTATGGCAATCAATCAAAAAACAAATTGGAATGCTATTTCTTTACATGGTGAATGGATTGTACTTGGGAAGGAAAGGAAAAGAGATGCTGATAGTTGAAGAAGTGATTTTAAAATTGACTGAATTAACCGAGATGGTAAAGCTTTGATTAGAGACAATGGAATAGACAGTTTATAAGAGACTGGATGGTGTTTGTGGAATTCCTGCATGTAAAAATACAACAATAGATAGTTTACAGAGGGATTTGAAGGTTAGTGTAATGTTTGGGATAAACTGTTGACTGTTTCCCTCCTATTTTACACATATATATTATGATTGGATTTTATCAGATAGAAATCCCCTCATTTGGAATATTTGTTTATTTAATACAGTATTCTTGTTAAATAAAAATGGCAAAGCTTAAAACTATTTTTAGACCTATTGCAGTGTGTAAAGGGAAGCAAATTTATCACACTTTTTTATTTCTTTGTTTCAGCATTCAGCCAAGGTGGATTATTTTAAGTTTAATGTTAGATTTATTTGATGTTTGGGTCACTTTTTTTCCTTACATCAGACTTGCACTGTTCACAACCCTGAAACAAAATAAATCTAACAATACATTGGTAATGCTCATAACTGCAAATGTTCCCTTGTTTTGAGACAATAATGAGAAAAGTAAAAACAGCTGCAGAAACATTATATTATGCTTAATTCATATATGTTTTCCTTGGTTATATGGTAATCCTGAATGGAAAAAACACACACATAAATTTCTATGGAGATTCTCAATCATCCATAGCCGTGGTTGTTGCAAAGATGCTTTTAAACAGGTATTTTGACTTTCTTGGCATTTTTTTCCTTGAGATTTTTGCTTTTCATCTAAAAAGCTTCTTCAGTTCTAGCGAAATAATGGAGAATGAAAGTATTTATATTCCTTAGCAGTCCAAATGCTTAGCAATATAAATCCTTCCATTCCCCACCACTCAGCAGGAACTGAAGAAGCCTCTTAGATGAGGTGAAATGTTTTCAAAGAAAAAAACCAAGAAAGTCCAGTTGCCTGTTGAAAAGCAGCTTTGTGACAGACTCAAATTTTGGTTCTAGAAATGTCTAAATATTCAGAATATCTGTAATTTGAAAAAGACTGTTTTGACATTACCTGGAGTTCTAGATTTCCAAATTGTTCCCATCATTCTTGAATAATTCTGTGCTCAAAACAGCCTTACTTTTAATTTGGAAGCTCAGAATACATCTAAAATATTTTCAAGTAGTGTTTCACATTCTGCCTGTCCTGTATATTGCACATACCCACTTCTATGTACAGTATCATGATGGGTATTAAGAGCACACTTCATGTTAATGATTTCTAGTTTATATTTGCTAGGACTTAATATAATCCTGTTTGTTTAAGGTTAAAATCAAAATTGTAAAGTCCTATAATGTTGGGAGTTAATGAATTTGGTAGCCTTACAATCTGTATTTGATAATTTGTCATGAAATGTAAGGATACAAACTGGAATTAATTACAATTTCTATTCCATACATATTTCTCATATGCATACAGGGAAGATAAGATATAGAGGATCAGCAAAAAATTATTGTATTTGTCCTTGTATCTTTCTGTATTATCTAGTATTATCTAATATCTTGAATATTATTTTACTGATAAGAGAATCTTCCTTTGAGTTGACAAATGTCAATTTGTTGCATTCAGCAAAAAGCTAGAAAGATGAATTAAAGAGATGTGCAACCATTAGATTGTATTATGTGTACTGAAGGGTATACTTAAAAAATAGTGTGTTGGCTCAAAACCAAAGTTACATTCAATTTCATTTAATTTACATTTCAATATAATATAAATTATTGAATTATTTATTATTTAATAAATTTATTTCTTTTACATTACAATTTATAATTTAATACTAACCTTTGGACATTCCTGTAGAACATGCAGCATTTTCATAGATATTTCAGGCTCAGCACCGCTACAAATGGGCAATTTGTGGCATTTACTTATTTATATTTATTTACCAATCTATGTTCAAATACAAATGTCTAGTCCATCTAATCATTGAACCACAGAATCATTCATATTAAAATATTCAGATACTGTACCGGTATATATCCTCGATTTATAGCCGGTCACACTGTGATCTACAATTTGACATGGGACCCTGTAGTCATACTGAGGGGAGAATACTATGCCAAATTTATATAGACAGTCCTGGCAGATGCCATGTGAGATGCAAATTCTATTCAGGATTGTTCATTGCTGATGTGGTAGTTCAAAGTCTGGCACCTTTTTTGTGAGGTCATTTATATATCTTCCTATATCTGGACATGCAGAGACCCATTTACCCTTTCATTGGGAATCAGTGTTATAGATGTTGGACAGATGTAGTACAAGTGCCAGTTGAGCCTTCCTCGATTTCAATCTTCTTGATGATCAATGAGGAAGGTGAGCATGGACCAGTAAGGAGTGAGTTGTTCATAATTTTTATGTATTCTCCCACTAGGACAACTTGCCTTGGTGGTGCTACATGGCTCAGAAAAAGAAGCAAGCAGGTTGGAGTGGTTTTAATACATCAACTTATAATCCTCATGGTGTCATTGAGTCTGGCATCTGACTTACTAATATGGCAGCTGTTAAGCCATACAGGGCACATTATTCTGCACTCAGGTGGGTCTACTCCCTATTGTATTCCTCTTCCTCCACTTCTGTTGTTTTCTCATTTGCACCAATATTAGTGATGCAATTTATGGTCAAATTTCAGCAACAGAACTGTTACAAGAGAATCTTAACTGCAAGATATTTATAAGACTCATCTTTATAATTTTTGAATTAAGTTTGGGTAGAAAAATACATCCATAGAAATGTTATGCCTTTATTTGTGATTACATTAAAAAATACATTGAAATATTTAAAAATTTAAATAAAGCTCATTCTACATAAGTTCAATTTTAAGAAAATGAAATAGAACAATGGTGGAGAAACTGTTTGCAATACAATGTCTGCTAAAACGTGTGTATTTTTTTAAGGATCTCCTGAAAGCATCTAGTAATGTAATTCTAGAGACAAAATATATTCTGACTTATATTTCTTCTTTAAGCTTACACTATTTTTGTCCATGTATATTTTTTGTGTTCAAACCGTAGCATGATACATAAAACTAAGCAACTCTTGGTCCACACAGCATGAAGCTAAAATCAGTAGGAAATGGGGATCATCTCTAATTCAGTAAACATGGCAACTGGATAATTACTTAATATGTAGATATGTCTGTGTCTCATTTTGTCAAGAACAGTATAATTTGATCCGTTAGTGGAAATTAAGATACTTCTGGAATTTTAATCATCTGTTTCCACCCTGTTAATTTACAAAATTTGCTAGTTTGGTATGCTAGTATATTTTGCAACATGCTTAGCTCTGTCATGTAAATGTTAAACAGAAGATTATATGTCAAAACTGTGTGCCAAATCTTGTATACCTGAATTCACGTTTCTCTAAACAATCATAAAGCTGATAACCAAGAACATAAAATTGTCTTCTGCCATTTTAATTGAAACCTTCAGACAAATCATGGCATGCAAATATGCCACTGATTACTTACTTGGCTTCTTTTATTAGTATCCCATGACACTAACTGCTTATTCAGCATAACCCTTCCCTCCCCTTCCCCTCTCCTTCCCTGTACTGGCTTTGTGAAAACTCTATAGTAGTTGTAAATGATGTATGAACTAAAAAAATCTTGGCCTTGTACACAGTAGGAATACAGAAAATGCTTTACGCTCTCGCTCTCTCTTCCCCCACTCTCTTTCTCTCTCTCTCTCACTCTCCCTCCTTCTCTCCCTCCCTCCCGTTAATGCACACATTTTTAGCATTGGCCTATGGTACCATATTTTATATGAAAAGTCACTTTCAGCCACTTAAGTCAGCCAGATTTTTTTTAAAAAAATTTTTAAAATCTAGTTTCCTCTCATAAATTGTCCTGGGATCGTTTATATATGGCTTTATTTTGCCCTCCTGTTATATATTTGTCTCATTCTCCTTTTTAAAAAATCTTAACACTATTTTCTTCTGAAATAAATCAGGTACCCATAAGATCCCAGTCTTTCCTTCCTCACTGGCTATTTATGTGCTCACTTGGCATGATAGAATTTTGACCTTGTGTGGTACAACATTGTGAAAGCCCCCCCCCCCCCCCCGCCTTCCCAAAACCATTATCCATGCAAAAAGCAAAATAAAAAATTTGTGGTGTCCCAGGATACATTAATCTGCAGTTGTGAAATATTTGCATGTGCCAATCTTCACTGGTTATTTGCAGATATTTACTTTAGTGCATGGCATATAGAACATTAAAAAGCATTTTGAAAATCCCACAGTTTTTCAACTTCTGAAGGATTATTAACTTCAAAGTCAGAAGAAATGCTGGCCTTCTATGGCTGGAAATGCCAGCAGCCCTTTGCATATCCCACCCCAGTACCAAGCAACCCCCAGCAGAGAGGAATGATTACTGTCTCAGTGGTGAGAGGATGTCTTTTGATCTCCCAACATATTGGAAATTACTTAAAGGTAAGCCATCTGGTAGCTGAGGAACAAAAATAGATTACATCACACCCTGCTAGAAAGATTGTGTTAAATCCTGTGTATCAAGGCTTTTCATAATTCTATATTAACTCAGCTAATAGGATTAGGGACACATTTTCCATAGGTGTTGTTCTCAAACTATTAACAGAAAAATGGAAAAGAAAAAGAACATTCTTCCCCATTTTGGTCATGATCTATAAAATTCAACCATGTTCTACTGTGGACAGAAATAAGTCTTTCAAGAAAATAGCTTTTCTTTAGAACCCAATTAGTATCCCAAAGATATTTAACATAGAGATGTACTTTCTGCAGTAGGATGGGAACAATGGAGCAGGGAGGAACATGGGTTTTTGTTATTATTATTCAGGCATAAACCATTAATTGGGATAATTTGCAGATGGTAATGCAATTGTAAAACAGTATGTAAAACATGTTTTCTACAACTCACTTAATTGGCAAAAATAATCCTTACGATTATACTGACTGTTTCCTACTATGATTTGATTGCTTATTGTACCCTATAACTATCATTAAGTGTTCTGCCTTATGATTCTTGACTTTTGACGAATGTATCTTTTCTTTTATGTACACTGTGAGCATTTGCACCAAGACAAATTCCTTGTGTGCCCAATCACACTTGGCCAATAAAGAATTCTATTCTATCTATTCTATAAGGCCTGAAGGAACATTGTCCATAGAGTCACGATGGGTCAGACACGACTTCGCAACTAACAACAACAAAACTGAATCGCTGCAGGTAGGTTTCATTAATAATCTCACTGGCCTTTTAAAAGAAAGTCTACATAGCCCTAAGAGTCCCTCATTTATGTAGAAACTGCATGACTCTGCTCAGAAGACTGAACAACATAGAATAGGATGCACAGAATTTGGAAAACCTAAATGAAAGCATGGATTCAAAGATCAAAGATGAAATCAATGTTTGAATTCTGAGAAGTGCAGAAACAAGAACATACTGAGATGAATTACCCATTCTATTCTGCTCAGAAAAACCTGTTGACTTGGGGGTTTGGAGATTAAGGGGGGGTTATTCCTTTAATAGATTCCATCTCTCCAAAATATTGAAAACCGTTGGATATGTGGGTGGTATGTCAAGGCAAAAGCAGAAAAAGACAATTTATCTTCTACCTTGGTCTAAGGCACTTATCCTACTGAGAAGTCCTCTACCCATGCTTCTTCTGACACCATTATAGAGATTCAGAGATTTTGAGGGTATTATGGACTTCAAAAGGAAGAAAACAATTACAAAACTATCTAATATCAAGAATTTTTACTTAGAGATTACTCAGAATGATAAACAAGTGGTAGCTACATCTTCTATGATGTCCAGATCTGCCCTTTCTCCTGCATTCAAAGCAGTAGAAGCGGAGGGGCGGAGCTGGCATCGCGACGATACGGCATGAGATGTTGGGGGTCTGAGATCGCTGCCGATATCTTTGCTCCTGGATGGTCCTATGAGATCTAAACCATCTCAAAGAGATGGTGAAAGCGAAGAGCACATCCTGTTGATCCCAGGGATACTGCAAAGTCCCTGGTAGATCCAGAAGAAGCTCTTCTTGCCAGCGGCAAAGAGGCAGCCATTAAAGCTGCTGAAGTTGGGACAGCTCCGAAACGAAAGAGAATAGAAAGAGAGTGTGCTGGTTTGGTGAGAACTTTTTCTTTATTCTAAGATCTGAAAGGACACCCTAAGGAAAAGAAAGAATCTGTAAAAGTTTTGATAGAAGTGATTAAGTGGCGATTTTAAACAGGAATGTCAAAGTAATGTTTTTTTCTTATTGCTGGATTTTCTACACGTGATCTTATATTTTGAAACTGGACTGTGTTTTTTTCCCATCTATTTTTTTTCTCCTTTTTGATTTTGTAACTATTTTAGGCTAGAGACTCCCTTTTAGTTATTTCTTTTTTAAAAAAAAATTTTCTTTTTTTCTTTTATTAATTTTTATTAGATTTTGCTTGGAAAAGGAGGGGGAAAGTGAAAGCAAAGAAATTTTGTAACACTGCCAACTAGAGGGTTGGAAATATTCTATTTCTCTTGTGACCAGACAAAGCTGAGAAAGAAAGAACTGAGGCTTTTTTTTCAAGGACATTGCTATTTGATAAGATAGAGGGAAGAGCATGGGAGAGTATTATTGCAGGTGCTCTTCTGGGTTTCTATCAACAGTTGGAGTCTGGTGTTGAACTTTATAGGAAAAGAAAAGGTGATAAGTTTCTGGAGAAGAGTGTTATAACAAGAGCTTTGGATAACTAAACAAAGTGCAGTGTGTTTTCTTGATTTTTCCTAAGCTGTGTTACCCCTCCTCAACAGTTTACTTTTTGAAATAGCTATTTGGATTTTTAGTTCTTTGGAACTTGTCTTTGCTTTTTTTTATGCTTGTCTTTGGAATTTAAATTTTTACATTTGCTTTTTATTTTAAAAGAAAAGTTTTAGTATTAATGATTCCCTTCCTTTTCTTTTTAAGGGAGTAGCCTTTTTTTTCTTTTTCTCTTTCTGCCTTTCTGGTACTTTTGTTTTTTCCATCTACCTCCAATATTGGTTTTTTCTTTCTTTTTATCTTCCTGGCTTTTTTTTTCTTTTTCTCTTATGCAGCCTTTTATATTTGAGACCTCTTAATTGGATTAAGGTGTTGAAGAACCTGAAGAATTTTTCCTTTTTTAAAAGCTTTTTATTCCTCACTTTTCCATATTTTTTACAACTTTTTCTCTTTTGTGTATGTTTATGGTTTTTTCCTTCATTTTTGAATTTTCATTGTTATCTAACTAATCGATTGGATTAAGGTATACAAGAACCTGAAGAAATTCTTTTTTCTTTTTTTATTATTATTGCTATTTGGCTTCTTTTTCCCTACTATTTTTATTTGGAATCACAATTGGTTACTTCACAATTGGATTAAGGTCTAGAAGAACCTGAAGATTTTGAATTGTTTGAAATGAATAGGAAATTGACAGCTCTTGGTTCTTCAACTTCTACTTCCTCCTCTCCACCATGTGGAGGACAACATTCAATACAGACAATGTTAAGGCAAGAGAAAGAAAAAGAAAAAGTGACCTTACAGATGATTATTCAAGGAATTCAAAACATTCAAACAAGATCAGAGAATATTGAAAAGAGAATAGAGAACATCAAACAAAGAACAGAGAACATTGAACAAAGAACAGGGAAAACCAATGAAAAAGTCAAGAACATCCAACAAATGATGATGAAGTATGATGAGAGACTACTAAAAATTGAAGAAGATAAACAAAGAGGTAAGAAGATTGGAGACACTGATAACAGATTAACTGTGGTTGAACAAGATAAAAGTGGTATGCTGAGATGGGAGATGGACAGATCAGAATTTTATCTTAGATTCCAAAACATAGAGGAAGAAAAAGGACAAAATCTAGCTGAGATAATGATAGTAATATTGGCTGAAGCTTTGGAAATAACTGAAGAGAAGATGATGGATGGAATAGATGAGGTTTATCGAGTTTTCACAAGATATGCGATGAGAAATAGCCTACCAAGAGAAGTTCACATCAGATTTACAAAGAAAGCCATTAAAACGCAAATAATGCAAGTGGCAAGAGAGAAAACATTGAAATATAAAGATAAGGAGATTGTAGTTTTGAAACAAGTACCCAGAAGAGTGAGAGAGATGAGAAGAGAATACCAATTCTTGACCAAATTGCTATTTAAAAAAGAGGTGAATTATAGATGGCTGATTCCAGAAGGTTTAATGTTCACATGGCAAGAACAGGGATACAGAATTGATTCAATTGAGAAAGCTGAATCATTTTATACAGAATTTTTCAGAGGGAAAGAGGAAGAGGCAGAAAAAGAAATTTCACTAACTGAATTCCAAGAGGATTGCCAAACAACGACTGAAAAAGAGGAAGGTGCAGTAGGTGGAAAGGAGGAAGCCAAAGAACAACGTGAACCAAGATCCACGAGAGCTGCCAAACCTAATTATAAAATATAACCATGGAAGAGAAAAAATTGATAACAATTAATATAAATGGACTTAATTCAGCCATTAAAAGAAGGAAAACTTTCCATAAATTAGAGAAATTAAAATTTGATACAATCTGCCTACAAGAAGTACATATTAAAAAGCAATATGAACAATTGCTGATACAGCCAAAACTAGGGAAAATATTTACCTCCTTGACACAACACAAGAAAAGAGGAGTGGTTTTATACATTAAAGATATTATCCCAGCGAAATTGATCTATATTGATGATGATGGAAGATTACTAATGGTGGAAATAATGGACAATAATATGAAAACATTCCTGATTGCAATCTATGCCCCGAATGACAATCAAGAAGAATTTTATAAAAAATTACATATGAAAATAATTGAACTGGACTATGCTAATATAGTTATGATGGAAGATTTTAATGGAATTGTAGAAAACAAACTGATACAGCACAGAAACAATAAAGCAAAACAGAAAGACTCTCCCTAAATCTTTTTTTAAAATGGTAGATGAAATAAGCTTAAAAGATACATCGAGAGAAAGAAATGCTAAAACTAAATGATACACTTTCTACTCAAATAGACACTTATCATGGTCCAGAATACATATGATATGGATGTCAACAGAATTGTTAACTAATATTCAAGAAATAAATATTGAAACAAGTACTTGGGCAGATCACAATCCAATGACAATTAAATGGAAAGGACAAAGAAGAAGATCTAGATGGACGTTAAATAATACTATTTTAAAGGAAAATGACTTCACACGGTGGATGGAGAAAGAACTGGCTTTTTTCTTTAGAGAAAACAAAAAAGAAGATACATCAATCCAGAATGTATGGGATACAATGAAGGCATATGCCAGAGGCTTGATAATAGACTATACAAGGAAAAGAAATACCATGAAAAGATTAGCCTCTAAGGCATTAGAGGATGAGTATAAAGGACTTGAAAAAGAGCTATAGAAAATGCCACAGAAAAAGGACATTAAGTTAAAAATAGATATAACTAAACATAAAATGGGTCTAATAGAAAAAGAAGAATTAGCACAGAAAATTAGACGTGCTAAACAGAACTACTTTGAAAATGCAAATAAACCAGGTAGATGGTTAGCATATAAATTGAGAAAGGAGAAAGAATCAAGGAAAATATTGCAATTAATAGATGATCAAGGCCAAGTTTGCTATGGTAGTAAAGAGAAGAAGGATATCATTTGAGACTATTATGGGAAACTATACACACAAGAGAATATTGATGAGGAAAGAGTCAAACAGTACCTACAGAATGCTAAATAACCCCAGATACCTAAAGAGATTGATACAATGTTAGAAAGCAATATAACGATGATGGAGTTAACTGAACCACTCAAGAAGCAAAATAATGGAAAGGCACCAGGCCCAGACTTCCAGCAGAATTTTACAAAACATTACAAGAATTGTTGAATCTTCCATTGCTAGAAGTTATGAATGAAGTTATGTTAAAGAAGAGGTTACCTAAATCATGGTCAGAAGCTTATATTACACTTGTCCCAAAAGAGGAGGCTGATCCATTACAAATCAAGAACTATAGACCCGTTTCCTTACTAAATGCAGATTATAAAATCAGGATTATAAAATCCTGATCAAAATGGATTTCTGCCAAAAAGACAAATTAAAGACAATATGAGAGTAATCTTGGATGCTTTGAAATACTATGAGGCACATCCTGAAAAACAAATGGCTTTGATATTTCTAGATGCACAGAAGGCATTTGATAATGTGAATTGGCGATTCATGTTATTACTGCTGGAACAGATGGGCTTTGCTAGAAAATTTATTCAAGCAATAGAAGCTATATATCATAAGCAAACGGCAAAGGTAATGATAGAGGGAGAACTTTCAGACTCTATTGATATAAGAAAAGGAACAAGACAAGAGTGCCCACTATCACCTCTGTTGTTTGTGTTAACTTTGGAAGTGCTAAATAGAAATATTAGAGATGAAAAGAATATAAAAGGGATGAAAATTAAAAAGGAAGAATTTAAGTTGCAAGCATTTGCAGATGATCTGGTTTTTATCTTAGAAGACCCACTAGAAACAGCATCAAAATTGATAGAAAAGATAGAGACATATGGAAAGGTGGCTGGTCTGAAAATAAATAAAGATAAAACAAATCTTGACAAAGAATATGCTATCAAGACAAAAGGAAGAACTGGCAGACCTATTGAAAATTCAGGTCACTAATAAGATCAAATACTTGGGGATATACTTGACAGCAAGATGCAGTACACTAAAAGAGAATAATTACATCAAACTTAAACAGCAGATAGCGCTAGATTTGGCGAAATGGGAAAATTTACAACTATCATTAATAGGGAGAATATCAACAATCAAGATGGATATATTACCCAGAATTTTATATTTGTTTCAAACAATTCCAATTAGTCTTGGAAAAGACTATTTAAACTGACTGATTTAGATAAGATTTTGACAGGTACTGATGAAAAGGTGATTAAAAATTGTATGGATATTTATTAGAAATTAAACTAGAAGAAGAACCAAATTAAAGAAACTATGATTGCTTGGGGGAAGAATTTTGGATATGAGATTGATCTAGAGAAATGGCTGTTAGTGATTGGGGACAAACCCCCAAGCAGAGTGTGCAGCAGCAGTCAAGCCAGGCAGCCAAATGAGAGAGGTTGGGCCCAAGAGTATACACACACTGGAGACAAAAACTGTTTGTTGTTTTAAATAGTTGTTTAATCCATTCAGAGTTTAAGCATTGTCAATCAGTCCATATGTCATTCACAAATATATCCATCCAGTAACTTAGTCCATTAACTAGTCAGTACTATGTCCTTATCTGCTTGTAAATCTTCTCCTCCCGATACCTTTCTCTCGAAGACAACGCTGAGTATTCACAGGATATCAGCTCACCAAGGGAATAGTCCTTTTGTTCAGTAGAAACGGTATCCAGCACAGTAGCCAGCAAACAGTAACAAGCAGATGTCTCAAACAGGAGTAAGCAGCAGGCAGGCAGAGAGCAGAGAGACCAGGGCTGCAGGGGTGTTACGTTTCTCTCACTGCCTTTTATTGCTGCTTGCAACCGCACCCTTAGTTATCTAATTACATTGCAGTTTGGTGCTTAAAGCTACAAACACTTAAACCTTGGTTTATATATTTATTCACCCAAACCTAGTTGGTGTATCAATATACCCAACAATGGCAATAACTGTGGTCTCAAAATTATAAAATGACAATGTCAACAGCATATAAAGAAAATTTGTATAAGATGTTTTACAGGTGGCATTTCCCCCTGACAAGAATAGCAAGAATGTTCAAGAATAAATCCAAAAAATGTTGGAAATGTCACCAGACACCTGGTTCATATTACCATATGTGGTGGACTTGTGCGGATGCTAAAAAATATTGGACTAAAATCCACACGTAGTTGGAAAAAATGACAAAAAAACATATAGATTTGAAACCAGAGATATTTTTATTGGGAATTTTACCTGAAATATATAGTAAAGACTTGAAATACCTGATTGTAAATGTATTAACAGCGGCTAGGATTGTATTTGCTAAAAACTGGAAAAATGAGAAAACACCATCACAGGAGGAAATCATTAAGAAGATATTGGAATGTGCTGAAATGAGCAGATTGACATTTGAAATTAGAGAACAGTATGATAAACAATTTTATAAAGTTTGGGATCTATTCTATCAATGGTTAGACAATAAAGTATAGTAATGAAATATGTAGACTTTTAGAAAATACTAAATATATAAAGATGTATTCTTTCCTTATTATATCTACAAAATGATTTTAGGATAGATTTGGGATGATAATATTAATTGTCACAAAACAAATTAAGTAAAATATGATTATTTCCTAAAGCATGAATGAATAAAAGTATAGTCAAATGATTGATTAATAATGATACCAATGTATTTAATATTGGATTGAAAATATGAGATCATATACAATGTAATTGTAATTGAAGACTACGAAATGGAAGCACAAAACAATTTGTAAACCAACCGGCACATATGTGGAAGATGGCCTGATGTTTTTGTTTTGTTTGTTTATGTTTTTTTTAAAAACCAATAACATTTTTTTTTTTAAAAGCAGCAGAAGCATCATTTCATGATTCTGCATTAAACCAATTATTTTCAAGACCTTTCCTTAAAAAAACTTATTTAGTTACTTTGCCAGATCACAATAAGCAGTATAAGCCAGAGCAAGTGGTTAGAAAGGAAATTTCTTCAACTTTCCCAGCTGAAATAAATCTAAGCCAGTAATGTGGGTTTCCGCCAGGACAAAAGCAAAGCAAAACCCTGCAGAGACAGCTAGGCTTATTTGCTAGATAATTTGACATTGCTTTTTTTTTCCTTTCCACTTTCACCTTTTCTGCTAGATACCTAGTCAGGAGATAAAACAAACTGCAAACACTTGACAAAAAAGATTATGTTATAAGAGAAATCTAATCTGTTTTCTGTATGTTGTTTTTTTAATGACAAATAAACATTATGTGGCCTTTTATAAAACAAATTGTGCCAAAGAAATACTGATAATCCAGGACTGAACAGATCCTCAATTGAAATAGAGTCTTCTTACTCTAAAGAACAGCATGACCAATGATTCGTATAGAGAAAAAAGGTGAAATTGTTTCATATTTGAATAAAGCTATACACATATTTGTTTCTTGTCATAACAAGCAGAATTTCACCCAATTAATAAATCAGCATCTTTTTATATGTTTGATGGATTTAAAAAAATCCTATGCTGTAAAAGTAACTGATATACTTAGAGCTGCATCTAATTGTAATTTTCAAGAGCTATTAAATTTAAAATTTCTATCAGAAAGATTTAATAATTATGCAGTTATTGTTTTGCAAAATATATTATCTCTGCTCTAAAGTTTCCAAGCCAAATTGCAAGGAGATCCACAAAAGTGCAGTCTAGGATATTGGGTAGCATGATGAAGAAAGGAATTATAGAGGAGACTAATTAAATTTTGCATGGCAATGCATATTACGGTATGACATTTGTGATAGCTTGATTTTTGCCCCTGCATCTCTGTCAGGAATCAAGTTTTAAAACAGGCTAAGACAAGATCAACTTAGTAGAAGGTCACAAAGAGGAAGTTACTTGAAGTGTCAATGATTTTTCTCCCAAATTTATATGTATTTCAAGCCAGTTTGGAGCCAGAAAGTCTGGGAACTGATTCATTGACATGCTGACTTCTATGTGCAACCATCTCTTGAGATATCAGTAGCATCAGGAATACTACAGCTATGCGGTATTATTTAAAAAAAACTTGTGAGGTAGTGTAAAGTGAGAGGAAGGATCCCAGCTGTCTTTGTGGTCCATTTGAGCACCCTGGTATAGCAATTTCTTATTCCGAAAACTGAAGACTCTGCCAACACTTTCTATGTACTAAGCAGCATAGAACATTTTTCCAGATTAGACCACTGCTCTATCTAACCCAATATTTTCTACCCCAGATTTTGGCTTGTACTCCTGAATGTGTCTGTTTGGATGACAGTTGGCAAAAATAGTATCAAAATCGGAATCTGGGCTGTTTTGTATGCAAAATATGTTTTCCATATGTATTTAAGAACATAAAATATACAAATATATTTAATCTGTAAATAATAATTCAAAAAGTAATTCCAGAAATATACTCTTGTAAACATAAATTATCACAATTATGCACAGTGCATGCTTAATTATATAAGGTATGGATGAGATTATGAACAATAGACAAATTGCTATTACTATTATGCAAGTACTATTTCAATCATGTCTCTTAAGATTCCTGTGTAAGACCCAATAAAATGATAGAACTTATATATCATACCTGCAAATTGCAGCATAGAAATGCCTTTTTTTTTGCATATTAAAAGACATGCTTTTAATTTCTACATGAGAACCCAGGAAACTTATTGAGAACTTTGTTATTAACTCAGACTAGTGTTTATACTTAAAAGAAATCAGACTGAAAGATTTATCAATAAATTGATTCACACATATTCAACGAACTAATGTGTAATAATAATCCAAAGGTATTGTCATGCCCCCATCGGAGTCTGAATCTGCAGAGGAAGATGAGCTGGAACTGGAGCCAATGGAGATCAGGGGAGCGGCTTCAGAGGAATATGGGGAAGAGCAGGCTGAGTCAGGCCAGGACCTTTCAGGATTGGGACAGCTTGTAAGCAGGGAGGAACGGGGGAAGGATGATCAAGAGAGGCTAAGCAGTGAACACGACAGACTGTCAGTCCTGAAGCCATACTGGATTATCTTCAGGGCTGCCACACTGAGGCTGGTTGAAGCTTTGGGAATAGGAGAGGGGAGATAGATAGCTAGGGATGTGTAGCCAAGATAAAATTCTTTCTCCTGTGAACCAAGAACAACGAGGTACTGGAAAGGCATGGACTGAAACCATTGGTAGGGACTGTGACCTGGTTGGACTATGTGACAGACGTGTGACCTGGGGGCAAAGTCTTTGGGTTTTAATGGGGAAAACCTTGGGACTTTCAGAGTTGGGTTTTTCTGCCAATATGACATTCCTAATAAATTCATACTTTGAGGAAACTACAGGCCTCAGAGTTTTGATTGTGTTGGACTTGTTACTTGGAACCCTGACAGAGACAGAGCTCAGGTGATGAGCAAGGACCTACCCCTCCTGATCCTTGAGCATGAGAGTGGAGAGAAGGTGGGAACAGCACAGCCTGAGCCAACTACTCAGGAGGAGACCACCCGCCCATCTCCACAAGGCACACCGGGGCATTGAAATTTAAGGAGACACTGTAGGAAGGGGCATTTGTTGGGAACAAACACTGAATTCATGGAGTGTTGTATGCCATTGCCAACATTGGATATTTCCTGGACTTGTTGTTTTATTTCTTGCTTCCTGGATTAATTGCTTTGTTCCTTTACTTCCTGGACTAACTTATTCCCTTGCCCTGCTGGATTTCTCGTTTTGCAGCTGTTGTGCATACAGCATTGTGCTGGACTACTTGCAGCCAGTGGCTGCTGGAGATGTGTGTATGTGCATGTCATCACTTTGCTCTGGGACTTGCCAGAAACATGGGAGTATTTTGGGGAACACCTGGAGCAATAAAGGGGCGGTTGGACTGTCAGTTGACTGTGTTGCCTCTGGGCCATGCCCTGGGCCTCACAGGTGTAGACTAAAGTATCAGGGATGCTGTTTGGACTTTTTAATTCCTGGGTCAGCTCTCAGAATCCAACCAAACTTGTTAGATTACCAAATTATAACTTTTACCATATGCACCATATCTTTTATGGTGCATAAGTGCACCAATGTGCCTACCATCCCTGTCCTATTGTTTCTTTTATTTTTCTTATATGTACCCATTTCATGTATTCATAACTATGTATATATTTATACCTATTATCTTGTAAACGATTGACAAGTCAAATAAATAAATAAATAAATAAACAAATGCATAAATAAATAAATAAATAATCCAACTCTTTGATTGGGACGTTCCTATATTTAAGTTATATATAAATGATATCAAGCATTATTGTCCTAGAGCCACCATTTTCAACTGAGCATAGACTCAACATTCAAGAATAACTTTTGGCCCAGAAAGCAATGCATGCTTCTGAACTGTTTTGAACAGAAGAATGATACCAGATGGTTAAGTACCACCTAAAATGCACTGAGTTGGCATTAGAACTTTCGTAAAGTTCAGAATCAAATTTATAACCTGGAACCTCTTTTAAATGTACAGGCTGACATTAGGAGTAAAGATTTTTATTCAGTAACCAACACCGTTGGACACCTAACAAGAACCCCTGTAATGGAAAAATAATCTTACTAACTGTTGAATCTCTTAGTACAGCTGTTTTGTTTCCTATTTGGTCATCTTCTGTCAGTAAGAGAACAAGGTAGAACAAAATTATACTTTCTAAGCAGTTCTGGAAACTGATTCCATAGAGAAAAGTTAAACAAATCTAGAAACAGAAGTCGAAAAATGGCTCACCAAAGGGATCTTGTCATATAATCTCTTTAATATATGCAATCCCAAGAAAACAGATGACTTCATCCAGCCCCTTTTTATCTGTGCCAAAATTTGGCATAACCATTAAAATTTACACCATTGCTGCTATTAAAAGTCAAAAAGGACTGCATTTCTAGTGCAGTGCTGGAGAAAATTTAGCAATTACTGTGCTAGGTGCATATATTTATCATATGTTTTCAGAGGGAGATATGGATGAGCTTGTGTGTAAGGAAAGCATGCATAGGAGGGAAGAGTATCTAAGTGTCCATGATCATGCGCATTAATGCAATTGCATTACTGAAAGACTTGCTGAGCCCTTGAGAAGCAAGGTTCCTCTCACACAAACTTGTCTTTCTGGAGCAGGTATGCACAACATATTCCACAGAAAGGGCCACATGATCTTGAGTTTAAATTAAATTAAGTAGAAAATGAAATTAAAAAATAAACTTTCCAATTGTATATTTAAAGAGCCCTGATGGTACATTAATTACAATGTAGCATTGCAGGAAAACTTTGCCCACAGTCTGGGGTTCAATCCATATTGGTGCTCAAGATTGACTCAGCCTTCCATCCGTCTGAGGTTGGTAAAATGAGGACCCAGATTGTTGGGGGAAATATGCTGACTCTGCAAACCATTTAGACCAGCGGTTGCCAACCAGTGGGCCACAGCCCACTGGTGGGCCATGAGAAAATTTTGATGGGCTGCAGAGAAATCTCACCCCCAGAGCACCCCCCCCAAAGCAATTACTCCAGGCTGCACAGAAACACAAGGCTGCGCCGCCCACATGGCCTGCAGGAATGTTCCCCGCCCACTCACTCCTTACCCAGCAAACTTGTCTGCTAAGTTGCTATTTTTCCTTTTTCTGACCATCATCTGTTCTGCTGTGCCAGGAGATTTAGATTAGCTAGGAAGCAGGAAATGGTTGGATTTTTTGCTTTCTAGCTAATCTTTAGATCTTCGGCTCTGCTTTTAAGCACAGCTGAACCTCCTTTAGGACCGAAGGTTCTGTTATTCAGTTCAGACTCACGGCAACCAAATTTGAGAGACTGAGCTAGCTGATGGCAGATAGATCGATCACTGAATGATTCTGTGAGCAACTCAATCTGCCTGCTTTGCTTGATTTTGGGTAAAAGTTGCTCTTTTTTTTATAAAAAATTCAATATTTATATAAATATTTATAATATTTACAAACAAGCCATGCCCAGCCAGTCACATGACCACCAAGCCACACCCACAAATTAGGCCATGCCCACAGAACCGGTAAATGGTCCCTGAGATCTAAAATTATGAGTTTGGTGGTCCCTGAGGTCCAAAAGGTTGGCGACCCCTGGTTTAGACAGAGCTTTAAAGCCCTGTGAAGCCTAAATGCTATTGCTATTAATCACTTTCAGTTATCTTTTGCCCACATTAGAAGATTATCATAAGACTATTGATTTGAGGAAACCTCCGCATAAGCTACCTTGGATTTGGAACCTTCTCTCCAAATTAAACTGGCCGATTTTGCTGGATTCAAGCCAGGGCTTACCCACTTGCTAAACTGACATACAATCCTTGCTTGGGAATTAAATCAGAACAGAATGGCTGCTTCTACCTCACTTTCAGAAAACCTATAGTTCCTTATTTTTGTGAATATTCCTAAAGATACCATTCAGGTTTGAAGTTCTGAAACTACAAGACCGCATTATTAAAATGACTTTAATCTTATGACTCAAAATACCTCTGTGCTTGTCAGTGGGACCAGGGGTGGGATTTTACCAGTTCGCACCTATTTTCTAGAACTGGTTGTTAACATTCTAAGTCGTCCGGAGAACCAGTTGTTAGAAGAAATTACTGGCCTAATCCTGTAAGGAAGGCAGGAAGGAAACATTCTGTGTTGCTTATAGAAACTACCTCTCCGTTAACCCTTATTACATTCTTGACAGTACTAGACTTCCTGTCTCAGAAACTTCTCTGGAGTTTTTTTCCCTTCCTTTGCTGGTACTTTGCTTGTGTGGAGTGATCATTCAAAGTTACAATGGCACTGAAAATAGTGACTTATGACCATTTTTCACACTTACGACTGTTGCAGTATCCCCACAGTCATGAGAGGCCAGGTGAGGAGATGTGTGCCTCAATGTGAGTGATATTGCGTTGGCAACGCCAAGCCAATAACATGACCACCAAGCTATGCCCACCACCTAAGCCACACCCACAGAACCAGTTGTTAAAAAATTTGAATCTCACCTCTGAATGGGACATGTGTAGTGTGCTAACCTCACTTAAAGTTACTTTCAAAAATGTTTCATTTCTATTTTATTTATTATTAATTAAGGAATTTGAATGTGTAACTATCTAGTAAATATTTATATAGATACTATTTTTAAAAACTGTAAGCTAAGCTTCCTTCGTACTCTATTCATCTGTAATATTGTAAGTATGCTGACTTCTAGATATGGATGGAATGCAGCCTGATGGAACTTTGAGGATATAATGAAGTGCTAGACTGGAGAAGGTTGTTTCAGGTCACTGACTGTTCTTTCCACGTACTAATAGTGACTATCAACTACCTGAATGTAGATATTTCTTAGCCTTGCAATATATTTTTAGCAGTATGAATAATATGAATATGCCTTACAACATTGTTACAATGGCATTGAAAAAAGTGACTTACAACTTCACACTTACAACTGTTACATTATCCTCATTGTTATAGGATCAAAAATATGGGCATTTGGAAACAAGCATATACTTAGCCAACCAGCATGTACTTAGAATAGTTGCAAGGTCCTGGGATCATGTGATCAGCCAACTTCTAATAAACAAAGTCAATGGGGAGAGCCATATTCACTTAATGTCTTAGCCATCCAAGCCATGGTCTCCCAAAGGTGTTTTTTCAAAAGGAAACTGGCTTCCTAGTTCCAGAAAGTCCAATTACCTCTTGAAAAAGCACATTTGGGACATGTTCACTAATGAGCATCTTATTCATTTAATAACTGCAGTGATTCACTTAACAACCATGGCAAAAAAGCTGTAAATTTAATGCAATTCACAACAATTAACAATTGCTTAACAACAGAAGTTCTAGTGCCAATTTTGGTTATAAGCCCAGGATTACCTTGTATAACTTAGATGGGGCCTACCTCTTTATACTACTTGCATGCCAGTGTGATAGCAAGATATAATATTAGGGAAATGAATGCTTTTATGACTGACACTTAAAGCATTTGGTACATAGTGTATTTTAAAGTCTGATTTTGATAATGCAGAGTCTTGGACTATAACAATAACATAATCATTTCAATAGTCCCAGCAATGCAATACTTTTCACAATAATTGCTTTTTGTGTGCAAATAGCCTTCTTGATTAAACTCAGAGCCCACAGGGAACTGGGTTTTGGTGTTTTGGAAACTTCCTTGTAGAAGTATATTTTTGTTCTGTTGAATGCTTTTACTTATATGCCAAATTAAATTTGCCAGTTTTTTTATTCACTAAATTAATTCTGCTTGTTCAGATGTTCCATGCTAACACAGAATTCTTTGCTAAACTCCTGTGAGGCTGTTAAACCTTTGTTGAACTGATTGTGATAAATCACTTCTGAGTAAACATCTACTCACACACTCCCATCATAAAAAAAGAAAGAAAAAGAGCAAGAGAAACACTTTTCAGATCTGATTTATTTCATTGGAGTAGTCATTGAAACAGAAAATTATAGTCTAAGATATAATTGGCACAGACTGTTCTACAGATGGGGGGGTGAAAGGTAAAATATATTAATTTCAGAAGTTGCTGCTTTAAGGAAATAAGTATGTCTAGTCTATTGAGGAGAAGGACTAGATATGATAGCAGTCTTCCAATATTTGAGGGGCTGTCACCAAGAAAATGGGAGTTGACCCATTTTTCGACACACCTGAGAGTAGGACAAGAAACAATGGATGAAAGCTTATCAAAGAAAGATCCAGTCGAGACCTAAGGAGAAATTTCCTGATGGTGATAACTATTAATCAGAGGAGTGGCTTGCCTTCAGAAGTTATGGGTACTCCATTCCTGGAAGGTTTTAAGAAGAGATTAGACAGTCCTTTGTCTGGGATGGTATAAAATCTCCTACTCAAACAGAGGGCTGAACTTCCAAGGTTCTTCCCAACTCTGGAAAGGACTTTGTTTTGTATTTCTGTATGATTATTCTACAGGAAATTACTCTGTAATTCTGTATAACTATTCTACAGGGAGATACAGAAATATAGCATCTTCAAGTTCAGGCAGAGGGAGTGTCCCTCCCCATTTCTTTCTTGGGAATTTTAAATTATTCATCATTATTTCTCAACAATTAGCTCTTCACTTATTAAAACACAGTAGGAATGACTTTCTGATCAGGATAGTATTTTGAAAATCTCCAAAATACCAAGCTTAGTTAGGTTTATTTTTAGAGCTCCAGAAACCCTTGCATCTTCCTTTTTCTATTTACAATTAAGATTGGTAGAAAGAGCAAAAAGTCTTAAATGTTTTTTTTAAAGACCCGTTTATGACTGAAACCTTGCTGGAAAGAAAATAAAAGACTTGGAATACACGAAGAAAACAAGTTCTTTTTTGTACTACCCAGAAAATTCAAACAGCATTGTGAAACTATTTGAACCTTGTCCCTTGGTAGATATAATTGAATTTCTTTCACTTAATACTCTGAGATAGCTTATTTTCTGATTCTCAGTAGGGGTTGAATTGTCACCATTTATGTATAATCTGGGCAATGACTGAAATCAAAAGATTTGATTTGATTACTATACAGGATATTTTATAAAAACAAGGAGAAGGGTCTGAAAACACTCCATCCACATTTACTTTTTGTTAATTTCATATTCTTAAATCTGAGCTGCTGCCTCATCTGAATTATCTACACTTAGATTAAATAAATATGTTTCCCTAGTCCAAAGTTCTATGTTGTATTCTAATGTTCATGGGTTTTTTGAAACAGTGTTATGAATGTAATATTATCTGAGAAACTTCCCAAAATAAATCAATTTTTCTTCTGTGTTTTCCATATTAAATCAAGAAGATAGTCTCTTGGTCCCCCTCCCTCCTTCCCCCTGGTAGCTTTGAAACTTTCGGAGAAATCACACAATATGATTGAATGAAAGGGCTGATTTAAGTTCTTTGTTAGCTGAGATCACAAAGAGGTCACTTGTCTGAGTAGTTGTACAAATCTACTTGTGTGACACCTGTCTATTAAAGAACTGGCTTTCTAGCTGAAGCATGCTGGCATTTTGAAGTTACCTCAATAGGAGGTATCCAAAGGAGGGCTAATGGAGTGACATATATATGCTTTCATGGCCCCAATACGGAATCTTGAACACCCAACAGAGAGGGAGAGAGAGAGAGAGAGAGGGAGGGAGGGAGGGAGGGAGGGAGAGAGAGAGAGAGAGAGGGAGAGAGGGAGAGAGGGAGAATTGTCATACTTCCCATATGCTGGCTAGAGAAATTAGTTGAAGGATGGAAGTCCTGCTATGTTTACAGAAAGAGAAATGAATAATAGTTTCCATATTATATTTTGTGTGGTATAAATCCAGTATTTCCCTTCCTTCTCCTACTGTCTCCTTCATTGAAAAACCCAATTATTTTGAAAGTATCATTTTCCCTGCACATTTGGCACTGATTTAGATAGCTAAATTTAGGCTGAAATGGAAACCTAGTATATTTTTCTGTAGATACATCAGGCTCAGGATATGTTATATAGGATATGTTATATCCTATAGATAGATGATAGAGATAGAGATAGAGATAGAGATAGATAGATAGATAGATAGATAGATAGATAGATAGATAGATAGATAGATAGACAGACAGACAGACAGACAGACAGACAGACAGACAAGGATAGAAGAGAGAGAAAGAGAGATTATATGAATCTGGCCTTGGGCAATATATTACTTTTTACTTAGAAGTCAAGATAATTTGCTGTTTTTTAAAAAAACTAAAATGTACTATAATTTATTGCATTAAAACAAATAGTTTTATATGCATGTGCATATTAAAATATGTCTATGGCATCACATTATTCAGTAGTTACATGAATTACAAAAAACAAATTAGTTTTTTCCACTTTTTAAACTAATTCCTGGGAGGATATCCAAAAAAATCCTCCTAGGAGAAACTGGTAATTTTGCCCCATCTTCATTAGATTGGAAGAAGTTGAGGGTAGAAAGCACTGTTTAAAACAATACAACAGTAGCTTAAGAATGGGACTTGGTGGCTCAGTGGCTAACATGCTGAGTTTGTCGATCAGAAAGGTCAGCAGTTTGCAGTTCGAATCCCTAGCACTGCATAATGGAGTGAGCACCCGTTACTTGTCCCAGCTTCTGCCATTCTAGCAGTTCGAAAAGCATGTAAAAAATGCAAGTACAAAAATAGGGACCACTTTGATGGGAAGGTAACAGATTCCATGAGCCTTCAGCGTTTAGTCATGCCAGCCACATGACCATGGAGACGTCTTTGGACAGCACTGGCTCTTCGGCTTTGTAACGGAGATGTGTACTAGAGCCGGAAACAACTAGCACATATGTGCAAGGGGAACCTTTAGCTTTACCTTAGCTTAAGAATCTAACAGTTCCATATCCAACAGATATAATTTTCCAACAAAGTTTAGACCTTTATTGTCTGTTCAGCTGAGGAAAGCCAACGTTCATATGGACAAGTCTAGGATATAAATCTAGGATATAAGAATATTTCTCTTAGAAAGTGCTTAGCCCTTTGGTCTTATTTTGGCTCTGGTTGCATAAAAGTCTGTAGAGATTATCAGTCATCCAGGTCATGGTATAAATGGAAAGATTTATATTCCTTGCAGATAGCTGGTAATCTGCATCCTTTTAGAGAGTTTTTGAAGCACTTGGAGGTTTATCCTGATTCACTTAGAGCACTACTCAGATGATCCTGAGGACACAGATAAACCTCCAAGTGCTTCCATGACCCTCTAAAAGAATGCAAATGACCAGCTGTCTGCAAGGAGTATAAATCCTTCCATTTCCCACTATCCTGTCAGAGCTGAAGAAACCTCTTGGATGAGGAGCTAAATGTCTTCAAAAGGAAAAACAAGAAAGTCCTTGTGTCCCCTGAAAATGCACCTTTGTGAATCTGGTTGCATGGTTTCTGGATAGAATGTGGAGGCCACATTTTCAGGGAGACATGCACACAGACTTATGTATGAATTTATGCATGCATGTATCTGTGTCTCATTCCTGATCAACAGGGAACCTTAAACAAGGCTAATGGATAATTTGCAGATGCACTAAGGGAAGAGAAGTAATAGATAAAGATGGTAGTTCTTATCAACATCATATAATCCCGGATAAAGGCTCTTATGTTTGGTAAGAGTCTGTCTTTGACATCTACCATAGTGCTCCAGGTGTCTCCTCTGGCATTTTCCAACAGTTCCTTGGAAAACCAAGAGGCAGCCAAGATCAGCGTACAATGAGAAGTTGCATAAGAACAACTGATTTCAGAGCCCCAGCCACCAATTTATTCCAGATAGAGTAAGACTGCGGCTAAACTGCTCATAAGATCCTCAGGAAAACCCAAAGGACTCTTATGAACCTTATGGGCCCATCAATTGCCTCAACATCCAACAGATTCTTCCCCTCTACCTGGGAAGATGGTCTCAGCAAGCCAAAAATCAATCAGAAAGTGATCTAACCATGATCTAACATCCTCCAGATCATGTTACAACTGAGGCAAAACAAAGTTCTAGATCTAGAGTTCAACCAGATGGTAAGTCAGGCCTTCAGGAGCTTGGCAAAGGCCCATCATTTCCATGGGGACTATGAATTCGCAAGATGCTACAGATTTAATGTCAAGTGGTGGTAATAAACGCTTTATTAAATAAAATAAAATAAATAAAGCAGACTTGGTATCATTTGATTTCCTGAATCATTTCCTTCCATTGGATTTGTAGCAAAATAAATTCAATATCAGGATTGCATAAAAGGCTGCAACAGATCATTGTAGGATCTATAGATTGAAAATTACCCAATTCCATTGCCTTGTTCCTTATTTAGCATCACTTTGCCCTTAGAATACATTTGTCTATGTCTGCATGTGAGTATGTACATCCATGCTCATGCTTTAAAAATTTTTTTAAAAAAACGTTCTGCTGATTTCCTTGAGATTTTCTGGACTAGTCTTTGCTGGTAGCAGAAATTTTGAGTAGTTCGGAAAACCAGTAAATATCCCTTCTGACTGGCCCTGCCCCCATCTATTCTCTGCCTCCCGAATTCCAGTTGATCAGCTGGGTCTTCTTTTGTTGCCCTGCGCAAGAGAACGGAGCTGGAAAGCAGGCTAGTGGGGTGGGGAGGAAATGGGATTTTGCAGTAACCTTCCTCCAGCAGTGGGGTGGGAATGGAGATTTTGCAGTATCCTTCTCCTGCCATGCCCATAAAGCCATGCCCACCAAGCAAAGCCACGCCCACCAAGCCATGTCCTGGTAGTAAAAATTTTTGAATCCCACCACTGAGCCAAACCTACCTTTTGGAGAAATTTCAGAGATAAGGATTAAAAATCTTGGCCCCATGCCCTGTAAGGACTTCAAAAGAATGCTGGCAGGTCATTTGCAGTCCTCTGGCCATACATATTGCATTTTTGCAGAAAGACACTTTTTTATTTATATGTATTACCCAACTTCATTTGCTAATTCAAACAAAGTAAAAGCTGAAATAAATCTCTAGGTTATGGGTATCAAACACAAGGCCTGCGGGCTGGATCTGGCCCGTGATGTGGTCGTATCAGGTCTGCAGGTGAGAAAAGGAAAGATTAAGTCAGCCAATATGAAGAGGAAACATTTCAATAGTTTGGGGAGTGATGTAAAACTAGCCACGCCCATCCAGTTTGCCACACCCACCCAGTCAGCCATGCCTGCCCAGCCCCCTGAGTTTAACAACAGCTCTGATGTGACCCTCAATGAAATTGACACCCTGCTCTAGGTGTAATAGAAATCAGTTCTTTATCTTAGTTTACAAATTTGTGATCAATGATGAAAATCAAAATAGAAAGCATTTTCTCTCACTAAAAAGAAATAAATACAAATAAAAATAATCAGAGATAATGATGTTTCTACCCATAATGATGTTTAAATGGTAACATTTCTTTGTAAGATTCTTTGTATTAGTAATTAAAAGCAAATAGCTGTATTTCAGCAAACCACAGTCCTTTCTTAAGATTCAATGTGTGATATAATTAGAGCTATTAAGAAAGTATCACTGGTTCTTATTTATTCTGAGATTATTATGATAGAATTGTACATATTTCATAAAAAAAGTTTACTCATGAAAGTTCCTGCAAAAATGTTTTTTTTTTTGAAAAAAAACATACTTTTGTTATTCATGAGAAGGAAAATTAAATTGAGGCAACTCTTTTTTCCTCCATATTTCAAGATCTGTATCAGAAAATTACAGTGTTAATGTGACTTAATAATTGTGCTTATATGAACCATATATATTTATAGAAAGTAAAATGGTAGAAACATTTGAAGGGGAGTGGTAGAAATTTATTTATTTAATTTATGTATTTAAAAGATTATGTTGCTTCCCATCCTAAGAAACCCTGGGCAGCTTACAACAACTATTAAACCAATAAATAAAGCAATCATAAAAACAATAAACCAAATCCTTGAACCATAATCATCCTCCTTGGGAAGGCCAACAGCAGGCTCAGCTACTTTCCTTCCGTGATTTCTATTTTTACAATCCCTACACTAAAAAGCCAGACCCTAATGCCCTTCCGAAATACTAGAAGGTTATGGGCAAGTGTGAATTGCCCGTGAGAGAGCGTTCCACAAGTTTGGGACAGCCGTGGAAAAGGCACACGTCTAAGATCCTGCCAAATGGCAAAGCCACAATCCACCCTATCTGATCTAGAGGACAGATGGATTCTTAGAGAAAGACGGTCGTAACCAGGGTCCGTGCTATATAGGATTTTAAAGGTGATGATCAGCCCTTTCAACTGCACATGGAAGAAAATTAGGAAGCAAGGCAGTTTGGACAACAAAAGTGTAGCATGAGCAAACTTATAAGCACTAGGTGTATCAAACTGTCCAAAGCTATTGAGTGAATCAGCAATTAAAAATAAAAGAAAACAATATAATATATTTAACAACCTATTCTAAGAGCTGTGGTAGCTGGCTGGAGAATTCTGGGACTTGAAGTCCACAGATCTTAAAGTTGCTGAGTTTGGGGACCCTGCCTAGAGAGGAGTTTCTCCATCTTGAATGACGGATGGCAGGGAAATTTACCTCCAGATTTCATACTCAGAGGGTGATTGAACAGAAGGCACTTGAGAGGAGGGTGCTTGTGTGCAAAGCTCCATGTATACAAGTGAAGCTTCGCATGGGAGCACAAGTGTCCTCTGCTCATGCAGGTGGAGCTTTGAATGCACACCTGCTGCTTGCACAAGTGGAGCTTCACGTGCACACAGTTGCCCACCCCTTCTACAGCCCAGTTTTAAACAGGCCATGGCTGGGCAGGGGGCCAGGGATTGGGTACCATTGAGTTACAGAATGTCATTGGAACTTGAAATATTGATCCATTGCCATTTTGACCGTTGGTGGTGATACCATAATGACATCGTCTTCCCTCCTAGTTCTTTGACTTAAGAATCCTGACCATCTATGGTCAGTGACAGAAGAATTCAGGAACATTTGGAGAGAATTAAATTAAGGGAAACAAATAATGCAGTGGCATTTCACAATGCACTTTCAAAAAGCCCAACTACAACTTTGGAGTAGCTGGCCATGGCATGACACAAGCCACAAAAATGAAAGTAGAAATATTTACATTTTATATCCTCTGCTATTCTCATCTGGTATTAACTTTTTATAGTTACTTCACAATTTGCATTATTCAGTTTTTAGGATGAGAATCTAAATTTTATTTTACATACAGATTACTATAAATGGCATTAGCAAATTTGTCATTAGGGTTTTGGTTTAACAGAAAGATAATGTATTTTAAGAAATAGTCATTCATATGGATTTCTATATGAAATTCAATCTCCTTAATTACAAAGCAGCAAACTAAACGTTCCATTGATCAGTTTTAAAAAAAATATATTTGTAAAATGTCTTCTTTTTTAATTTCATGTTAGTTTATTTATCTCTTAATTTGAAAACACATCTCCATATTTTTAGATATAAATAAGTATAGCTATACATCCATAAAACAAATAGAACAGCTTAGTTTTTAGCAGGAATTATTTGTCTCATTTTAGCTGCTATGAACTTTAATTTATGACAGTGATTAGCCAGAAAATTCTGTTCATTTAATGAATATTTGGTGATTTAATTAAGTAGGTTTATCTAGAAGCCATTCCAATTCTAAAGGATATGGGGAATAAACCATGAAATATACTCAATTGTCACTTACTGAACAAGTGGAAATTCACATCTAATGATGTCAGTGTAGTTTATTAGTCCTATGAAAGAACTTACCAGAGTAAGTGTAACATTAGCTTTTAAATGGCTGTCTCTCATCATTTATATAATAACTTGTGACAAATCCTAGTTGGCAATTTAAAAAATGCTAAGAGAATCAGACCGGCAACCTACCTGGATGAAAGCCCTCCAGAGTTGTAGGTTAAACAACTCTGGGAGGAGTTTAAAAAAACTGTCCCAAAAGAAGCAATAGGAAACTACCATCACATCACATCATGACGAAGAAAATTCCTAAGGACAAGTATATCTCATTTCCTTCTGTGAAATAGGGAACAATTCAATTTAAATCGATCAATAAAATGGAAACAATTGGAGTTGAGTTTTAAATGAGTAGTCTCTACCTTTATAAATTGCACAGATTAGATTGGATTGTATAATTAAAATGAAAAATAATTTCTGCTAATTAAAAAAAATTATGCCCCCCAAATGAAATCCTTAAATCCATAAAGGAGGAATTATTTGAATAACATTTGAAAAGGCTATTATGTACAAAGTACATTGCAAGGATGTGTTATAGCCACATATTAAAACCTTTCATTTACTTATGGTTGATTCACAATGCATGTCCCTTTCTTGTTCATGATATGCCTTTACAATATTCATGCTGATAACTTACAGATGTGACGTATACTACCATGACTGTTAATATTCAGTCGCCTATTGTCAAGCCAGAAATTAATCAAATTGTGCAGCTTCAATGGGGTGACAGTGTGATTTTTAAAAATGTTATCCAATCAGTGGTGGATATATTTTACTACCTGTTCTGTGGGAGCCCACAGAGTGTTCTAAAATAGGCAATTTTAAGCATGAAAACTTATCTTATGTCAACCCTGGTGAGTAAAACAGCTGAAGTGCTGCAGAGCTCTGCTGCACCTATCAGCTGAGCTACAAACAGGAAAGGGCAGGGGCAGGTGGCTGGGGCCAATTGCTGACCAGCGCCACCGGATCGCTAGTACTTGTGCAGAACAGCGGCATACCATCACTGTATCCAAGGGAAAAAACTATGTGTGTGTCTGATAGTTATTGATAAATATAGGAATTGTAATCCATCTGTAGAGTACTGAATTCAGAAACTGTTTTTTTTAAGAGATAATATTTTATTCTTAGATATTTTCTTTGAGAAAATGTATAAAATAACTCAAAAGGAAGGCAAAAAAAATGAAGAGGCTAATTACAGTACCAGATAATTATGAAAAAAATCCATTGATTATTTGATACAGCTAAAGCAAGAATAGGAATCAATCCCTCGGCAGTGAAAATTTAAAATTTAAAATAAGCTGAAACAAAGCCTTTGAATCTTCAAACACTATATCTTTAAGAAATTAATGGGTCCCTAAAGAAGGCTTTTTTTTTTTCCTTAACCAACAATCTAACAAAAGAACCAGGATAGCCTAGTTTCAGGTCATAAGGAAGTACTATATTAAAATTTTCCCTTCTATCTTAATAGGGATATAGAAATATAATAACTTAAAGACAAATTTGATGCTATTTTTGTTTGTCTACCACATGCGTGGTCAAACTCATGGTGTTACATTGCCATCACATGACATTTCATGGCTTTTTTTCCCTTCAAGGAGCTGGAGTGGGCATGGCCTGCATGTGATGCATCTGGCCCATGGGCCGCCAGTTTGATACCCCTGGTCTACCACTTCCCTCATTCCCGATTGTTAATTGCTTTCATCTTCCACCTTGTTTTTAGCTTTTCTATTTTGTTGAAAGAAGCAACATCTGTGGATAAAAGCCCTGCTTGATAAAGGTTTTATGGTATTATTGTCCTTAAGGAGACCTTAAAATGTCTTTTGTTTCAATGCAATGTTACTACTATATTTTCTTAGGAGTAATTACCATCATATCTCAATGTACATTATGTGTTACTGGACAAGGATGAATCTAGTGGCCCTTCCTTTCTTCAAACCTCCAGGACATGCCTTTTCTAAAATCCCATCCTAGTTATAGTTTGGGTCTGGCGTTGTCTAAATATGAAAAGATATTTTGAATGAACTGTTAACACTCTCATTTTTTTCTGATCTAGGTTGTTTTATCTTTTCTGTCAAATATAGGCCTAAAAATAAATGCTTCCAGGCATGCATCTTTTTTCACATTGTTTTATAGCTCTTTATCAATGACAAGAGTTCAGGTAAGAAGAGTGGTTGATATCTTTATTTACATTAGTAACAGTTCATTCATTTATATGTCTACTCAGAAGTAAACTTTATGAAGTTTCACACACTTATTTCTGGATAAGTCTCAATAGCAGGTCCTAAAAGCATTATTTGCTTAATTTTAATTATATTTGATTCTATTAAAAATAGTACAGATACATTGGATGGAAAATTGCAGTTCCTGAAATTCTCTACAGTAGCTGGCACTGCTGAATTTATTTGGCTTTTATTTTTCTTTTTGGCAGATAATCGAGCACTATACTGCACATGAGCTCCATATATATTCTTGAACTTAAGAATGATGGTGCAGAATTGTGCTTTCTTATGCCACATGCCAGTTGATTTTTTTAAAATAATGAAAACAATATGAAGTGCAGTTTGAAGATGTTTGGATCATGAACACTAATTATCTACACTTAGTATAAAAGTAATCAGAATGTGTTCTTTAGATATTGATATTGACCTGGAATTAGTTTCATATAACTAATGCAGATTCTGTTTCACGTAACTACATTCTAAAATATTGTTAACAAGAGATATAATATGTTAAAAATATTAAGGGCACTATTAAAAAGTAAGACAAAAACATGACATGTGTCAGAGCTGAATATTGCATTCAGCATTAGCTGAGATTAAATTCTCAGTACAAATTTGCCTTAATATTAATACTACATATTAATACTACACATTAAGACACAAACGTGTGTCTGTGTATAGATACACCCCCTATATATATATATATATATATATATATATATATATATATATATATATTCATAAATTGCTGATAATATATTTTCCAAATATAAGTTGGGAATGAAGGAATGCTGAAAGAGATTAATATATCACTGTCATATAATCGAAACAACTATTTCAGTATTTTATATGAACAACTATCCTCATCTGAGATATAAAATAAGTAAAAAAAAATGCCTTACACAAAACAGTCACATTTTAGAAACAAGATTTCAATGTTTGCAGCTCAAAGGCTTTTATTTTTCCTCAAAGTATGCGCTCGTCCCTAATGTTAATGAACTTCATTGTCCTCTCATTGTCCTGGGTTTATGAATAAATAATTAGTCTTATTTAATTAATGTCTGGCTAACAATATTCCCAAACTGTCTCTGCTTTCATATCCTTCAGTAATGAAATATGTTCCTGACTCGTGTGAATTCATAAAAAGTAGAGAGAGAAGAGAGAAAGGGGGAGAGAAGAAGGGACTTTTCATAATTCAGTGGTGCTTAAAATTTTCAGTGACAGACTGTGTGCAAAGCATCTTAACTCAGAGCTATGAAGATTAGAGTCTCTCTCTCTCTCTCTCTCTCTCT
>NW_020769391.1:162494-177362 GCF_900518735.1 Pseudonaja textilis
TGTGTGTGTATCTGTCTCTCTGTCTCTGTCTGTCTCTCTGTCTCTGTCTCTGTCTCTCTCTGGAATAATATAATGATTTCAAAGCCAGATATCTTTATTTTAAGGCACACGAATCTGAAAGCATCCGTCTGTAAACAAAAAACAGGCATTTCTTAATTGCATCAAAAACACATCCACACATAAGTAATACAATTATTGAATAGAAGTCAAGATGGGAAAGAAAAATAAAAAAGTAACAGAGACAGCACATTTTAGCCATAGGAAAGTCACCACTTTTTTGGATCTATGCATTAAGAGAGATGGAACTCCAGCATTCTCAACTTGTTTTTTTTTTAAAAAAATTTCAATAACACTTTAAGGGGGAGGAGAAAATGGGGAACAGAGCTAACGCTTTTATACAATTACTGTAGTTAGGACAGAAGAAGATAGCGGATGAAGCGTGAGGCAAAAGATCCTCCTATCCACATACTGCTGTCAACCAAACTGCTAGATACTAGTGAAAGCCCTATGCCCCCCTGCTGTAACAGAGGCAACAGGCTAGCTTAAATATAAAGAGAATCACGCTGTGTAACACATGCATCTTGCCATCATTCTACTCCCCCAGCCAGAATCTGCTGTTTCATACTATCAAACACAATGACAATCCTATAGAAAAGGTAAGCAATGATGTGTCCCGGTTATTAGCAGCAGCATTAAGACAAATGAATAGCCAAAATTGCAATTAGCACAGCACCAGAGAATGCAATTACTTTTCTTGCTGTATGATCGGTATCTCATGAAAGCATCACTATGCATTAAAAATAAACCTGAGGGAAATGTTAATAGGAACATTGTTACATTATGGTAATGATTTAATACTGATTGTGATCATTTCAAAGCATGCAGGTCTGCCCACGTTGTGTTGCACAGTTCTAAACAAGGTGGATAAATGCAGTTAGTCTGCTCTGACATGACACTCTCATACCACTCTCCGCGGAAAACATGCACATTCTTCAAACACTGACACTGGCAGAATTGTGGATTGGTGTGTTGTACCATCAATCATCATATGGTTTTTAATCTGTGGATTCTGGTTTAGCATATTCTGTGAATCTGATCAATTTTTTAAATTATTCAATATATTTTGAAGAATTGTGTCCTATCATGATATAGTCCATGCATTTCATTATTCTTAATTTTCTCAAATTACATTTTTTTTAAAAAACTTACCTCTTGAAGACTGCAAGTGAGGGAAAAGTCATAGAAATGTAAGCTTTTTATCTAACCAGCTCCCTAATGAAAATATTTTCCTTCTGCATCAAGTTTTATTTTATTAATCTTATTACAGGTAGTCCACAATTTACAACAGTTCCTTTAGTGACTGTTTGAAGTTTCAAACTTCAAACTTGACTTATGACCATTTTTCACACTTAAGACCATTTCAGCATCCCTATAGTCATGTGATCAAAATTCAGATGCTTGGCAACTGACTCATATTTATGACAGTTGCAGGGTCCTGGAGTCATGGGATCACCTTTTGCACCCTTCTGACAAGCAAAGTCAATAGGGAAGCCAGATTCATTTAACAATTGTATCACTAAACAACTACAATGATTCGCTTAACAATGCTGGCAAGAAAGGTCATAAAAATGGGGAAACATTCACATAACAAATGTCTCACTTAGCAACAGAAATGTTGGGCTCAATTGAAGTCATAAATCGAGAATTATCTGTATTTTGATAGAAATGATGAAGCCACAGATGTTCGATAGAAGCTATGTTGACATCAAACAAATGAAAATGACAAATTTTTATGAATTGGACGATGTCAACAAGATGCAAGTGATATTCATTTGCTTCCCCTGGTAGAAAACAACTGATGAAGCATTTAGTCATGTTAATTAACTAGATTAATTAACATCAGTTAATTTGGTACCATGCTAGTCATAGCCTCACCATTTGCTTAATATTATTAATTTCACATGCCTGGGACTTTAATTTCAGTAATAGCATGCTAACTGAAAGCTGCTTTATCAGCAGCAGATTTCAAATATAATGTACATGCAAGCATTTCTTTGTAAAGTGGACACTTAGATTTGGGATAGAAAAACAAAGACTTTTTTTCCCTGGGACTTACTACACATGGTAGAAATGTTGGGGCTGCAGAAGGCTGGGGCTTTGTACATTTTGGTTATTATTCAAGCACCAATAAATGGCTTTGTTACCATATTTCTTCAATCCAGCAACATTTGGACAGACTACGTTCATTTGGATTCCTGACTGAGCAGTGATTAGCGCCAATGGTTTAATTGACTCTTTTCTACTCTAGGATTCTATGGTTGATTCCTTATTTTCACATTTTGATCTTTTTTGCAAAAACTAACACAGGGGAAATAATTAGGACTATTGAATGTTTGTGCTTGCTTAAAATGTTATTTTCTTATTTAAAGCGATGAGACTATGGCTCAGAAACAACAATAGCAACCTACTGTCTTATTTTGATGTTTAGCGCCTTGCCAAACTCTGCTAACAAGGGTATTTTTTTAAAAAAAAATAGATTGCCATAAAGGTGCCAGGATTAAACACCAAGTGGATTATTTATAGTTTGTTTTGGAAAGCAAACCTGTTCTTTTGCTACTCACTGGGATAGCAAAATAAAAGACTTGGAAGTCCTATGGTGAGATACATTCTGGGACCCTGTGGAGAAATTCGGGAACTTTCTTTTGAAGTAAAAACATCTCACTTTCTCACTCTTCGGCATCTTCTAATTTCTTCTCAAATTTCCACACACAAAGATGTAGACACCCAGAGCAAATCCAGATCACAATCACAACACGGTCCTACTCTGCAGGCACCTTCCAGAGATAAGAGAGCAGCAGTAACCTGATAAGAGCATTTCGAAGACCTTATGAGCCCTGTTGTCCATTCTGTCCACTGATCTCCAAGCACTGTTCTGACTGGGACCACTTCTGAAATATATCCACCTATCTTCCTGCCTCATCCTAGTCCTGCAACCTGCAATCTCCCACCCCCACTGCAGGCCAATTCCAGGAGAACATGGTATATGTCAAACCTCCAAAGAAAGGAAACTCAAGAAACAGGCACAGCAGAGATTCCATGAATGTTCTTTATTTTGGTAAAATGGAATAACAGAATCTTGAAAGCATTCCAGAGTTTCTGCCCTATCTTATACCAAACAAAATCAAACTGAGATTATTCTGAATATCTTTCTTATGTATTTCTTTCTGGGACAGAATTGCCTTTCCTGAAAATTCTCCTTTCAACCTCCTGCTTTTTCTTTCCCCACTCCCAAGGCTGTTTCTTGTCTCAGTTCAGGTCATTCTTTGGTGTGGTCTGTTCTTGATCCTTGGCTCATGTGTGTCTCCTTCCCACTAGCTACAGTCTAATATGTGACACCTTATAGAACAAGGTGTCAAACTTGATTTCATTGGGGGACACATTAGGGTTGTGTTGGATTGGGATGAGTGTGGCTGATGTGGGTGTGGTCACCTCCACTTGTGTTGGAGGTGTCTGTGGGGGCCTAAGTGTTTTGCCAGTGAAAACAGGCTCCTGAGCTCTGTTTTTGGCTGTGATGGTCTCTTGCAATGCTCTGGCAGCAAAAATGGAGCTCATGCAGCCTTTCCGAGCTCCATTTTTGCTGTCAGAGTCACCGTGGACCAGCCCTTCGATGTTTCCAGAGAAACCCTGTGGGCCAGATCTAAGTACCCAGCAGTCTGAATCTGGCCTGCAGGCCTTAAGTTTGACACCCTGTTATAGAAGAACCCATAACTTTTGGTTGAAGGTAACAATGGAATCATCCAGCTCAAGAGGCGCCAACCAGTGGGCCACTGGTGAACCGTGAGAAAATTTTGGTGGGCTGCAGAGAAATCTCACCCCCAGATCACCTCCCCAAAGCAATTAATCCAGGCTGCGCAGAAACACAAGGCTGCGCCATCCACATGGCCTGCAGGAATGTTCCCCGCCCACTCACTCCTTACCCAGCAAACTTGCCTGCTAAAATTGCTATTTTTCCTTTTTCTGACCATCAGCTGTTCTGCTGTGTGGGGAGACTTAGATTAGCTAGGAAGCAAGAAATGGTTGGATTTCTTGCTTTCTAGCTAGTCTGTAGATCTTCAGCTCTGCTTTTAAGCACAGCCAAACCTC
This sequence comes from Pseudonaja textilis, assembly GCF_900518735.1. The sequence goes on from NW_020769391.1 coordinate 166,638, forward strand.
CCATAGGACTGAAGGTTCTGTTATTCGGTTCAGACTCACAGCCAGCAAATTTGAGAGACTGAGCTAGCTGATGGCAGATAGATAAATCACTGAATGATTCTGTGAGCAACTCAATCTGCCTGCCTGCTTTGCCTGATTTTGGGTAAAAGTTGCTCTTTTTTAATAAAAAAAATATCAATATTTATATAAATATTTATAATATTTACATACAAGCCATGCTCAGGCCAGTCACATGACCACCAAGCCACACCCACAAATTAGGCCATGCCCACAGAACCAGTTAGTTGTCCCTGGGATTTAAAAATTATGACTTTGGTGGTCCCTGAGGTCCAAAAGGCGACCCCTGCTCCAGCTAACCTGGACATTCTTGAGCTGGACTTCTAAGTCAAGAGCTGTGAAAAAGCCAAAGCACATTATTTGGGGAAGGAGATTTGTACATTGGGCTGAAAAACGAAGTGTTGAATGTTCATAGCATATAGACAGGAAGCCTGATCTGGTCAAGCAGGAGAGAAGAATAAAGACTTTCCTTGACAACAGAAACATGTTCCAGTAGCCCAGTACTTTCATGCCCACCCCTCAATGTGAACATTCAGAAACTGATTATGTTCCTCACTTAGTTTGTCTGAGAAATTTATATACATGCAACTATGTGCATATACTTTTATCAGATAATGCTATGAGGAACTGGAGCACTCCAAGAATACAGCCCCATTGTCTAGACATGCCAAGAGCAAAGTTTGTATGTAGTTCCATCTTGATATGCATAAGATAGGTAAAGATGGGATTGGGAACCCTTTTATGCTGGCTGGCTCACCCGTCTGTTCAAGAGGAGCTCAATAATTTTTTCACAGGGGGCACCACTACAGATATTTTAATTATTTAGGAACCACTAAACTTAGAAGCCCTGATCTATGTTATGGAAATGTACTGATTATTCCATTGTAAAATTGCACTATACAAGACGATTGCCTTCTGAGAATTTGCCATTGTTTGGTTCAATCCCCTTGAGTGCATTTCTCCCTGAAAATGCAATGATCTCCTTAAATAATTCTTTTTTCTGCAGAAGCCAGAGAAATCAATAAACGTTGGTTTGGCTTATCTGGAATTTCATCTCCATAAGGTATTTGTTATCAGACAGAAATAACAAGTATTATTCTTGTTTAGCTTGATGTCACTGGCTTATTGAAAAATCAGTGGTTTTGGCCTTGTTTCAGTGTGTCAACATGAATGTATCTGGTAACATTCAGGAAAGAAACCCCAGTACTGTTACAGCAGTGAAAGAAGAACTGCACTGGCATCAAGACAAAGCTGTCAAGTGGAATGAGAGCTGGAATACCAACTGCCCCCCCTCCCCCCATGCTATGGCAATTGAAAGCAGGCAGAAGCCCTGCAAGATCTCCCCTCACTCTAGTCAATAAAAAAATTCCTTTCCCTTCTACTTGAATGTTAACTTGGAGGGATATTATCTCTTCTTCCCATTCAGAATACAGCCAGGCACACATGCAGCGTTCGTACTCTTCTCCTCAATAGACCCTTATATTTGAAGTGCATATATCTTGACCGCAATCATGGACTTGTCCTTTAGATGGTGTCAAAGAGACATTTCTATGAAACTCTTGACTGTCCTCTAGTGTCCAACCAGAGTTTTTCAGCCTGTGTCTGTTAAGCCGACATATAAAATTATCTGTACTGTTTTTTAAAATGTAAGTAAAAACAATTCAGAAGAAAATCTATAAATTTAAACTATTAAAGAAAAAGTACCAGATACAAACCGAAGTGAAAACAGAAAATATAAATACTAAGGTAATGAAGTTTTCTCTCCTTTTCACATAATGCTGTCTGGATTATAGTAAGGAATGTTTCTGTTTGGAATTTCTTTTTAGAATCAGGAGAAAAGATTTCTCTGCAGTGACAAAGCATGAGCAATCAGTCTTCAGTTCATGTTTTACAAAGTAAGCTTTATAGCTAAGCTGTGTTTATGGGTTGAGTACACTGTTAAAATCACAATATATCATGTGCAGAGACCATGATAAAGCTTAGCATCACTACCCATTCTTGTATGTGATTCCTTCCATTGTTTTTTCCTAACAACTGCAGCATATTTTCCTAACAATGAAGTGTGAGTCTCCTATTGCTGAAGTTAACTATGAATTTCCTTTATAGTGTCATGGGAGTATTCTGGAATGGATGGGATGGGATGGGATGGGATAGAATGGAATGGAATGGAATGGAATGGAATAGAATAGAATAGAATAGAATAGAATAGAATAGAATAGAATAGAATAGAATAGAATAGAATTATTTCCAGTGCAGAAGCTCTCACTGTACATGCAAAACAACATTATGCCATTGAATTCAATGATTATTTACTACATTCACTTAAAATACTCTCATCCTCCTATCCACACAGCTAAAGCTAATCTAATCTGAAGGCAAAAGGTAGTTCACTGAGTTTATATAATTTTAATTACATTTTTTATTTCACAAGTTATCCTTCAGATTTTTACAGAAATTCAAACTTTTGATGGTATGTAAAATACCTTTAGCCTTTCTTTCTCTGGATCACTCCATAATTCATGCTACAGAGACACATTTGCAAGTGGTCCTGCAAAGATTTCACAGCAGCAGAAATTGGTTTTTCCAACCGAATCTCATTATATGAAACCAATCTCAATATGGGTTGTCCAGCACTGATCCATAAAAGAACAGCATTTTGTATTCATGAGTGATTTGCTCCTTTTTTATTTTCTTTGTCTGATGGCATGGCCCAAGTAATGGACAACTGACATGAAAAGATACTGTTTCAAAGTCAGATTGCTTTCTATACATCCATCATAGTTATCCATGTATAGAACAAAGAGGGAGGGAGGAAGAAAAAAAGGACTTTGTTATAACTTTTTTGAGATATATTATGATCTTAATTCAATCACACTGTTAACATTATCAAAGCACTGTATACTGAAAAAAGAAGATGATTCTGAATTTAAGGTGGCCTCTAAATACTGTAGGAAATTTTTAATTAAAACTTATTTGCCTTCATCACTTTTTGTTGAGCAAATCTAAGACCAATCTCCTATCTTAAAGCTAAATTAATTTGGAAAGAAACTGAGTCATTTTTCAGATAATTATGGTATGTTTTATACTATATGTTCAAGCATACGCAATCCCTAATGAGGATCCATTCTGATATTATATAGTTCAATTTAGTTAGTGTAGTGCAGTCTTTTTTTAAAGTGAAGGTTACTTTGCTTGGTATTTAACCAAAATTGTGTGCCTGATATGTTTTGGATTTTCTTTACTCTTTTACCGGTTGAGATAATTGATTATTTTCCAGAATTAGTATGCTAATTTCTCAAAAATTACTACTTGACTATTTTATTTGTTTTATTCTTTATTACTAAAAGTATATGCCACCATCTTACCAGAGGGCACTCTATTTTGATTTTTGTGTACTTAATTTAAAAAAAAACAATAATTCCAATTAAAACTGCTTATTTGTATTTCTAAACCCTTAGATTCACATCAGATTATTAAGTCACATATCTAGAAACCAGATTTGGTAGAATACATCATGATTCCTATTCATGTTAAGATACACAGTTTGTGTTCTGTAGATCCTCTCAGATAATTTTAAATAAGCCTATAATTTGGCATTGTCTAAAAGGCAGGCAAAGACTTTTATTTCACATCCATCCCTCTTGCCTCTCTTCCTGCTATTGACCTATATGTGTGGTTTAAAAAAAACAACTTGTCTTACATTCATTTTTAGCTATTTTGAAGTTGAGAATGAAACCTTTCTACTTTGGGCAACTAGAAAAATTATGAGCCTTTCATATTTCTTTTAAAAAAGAAATACGGGGGAAAGAAGAACATTTATTTTTAAAAGTAGCAGCCTTCTATTCCAGAGACAAAAGTGATAGCCATGAACTAAAATGTATTACAGAAAGCACTGTCTCAGTTGAAGAATCATTCCTACCTCTGTTAATAGTCACAGAAGTGCCTGGAATTGTCTTGCAGAAACTAAAGGTTGGTCTCCAAAACAGAAAGGAGCACTCCAGTGACCTGGAAACATATTTGTGGCCTAAGGCCACTTGGACAGTGAATGTGGGATTAATAGAAAGTATCATCATGATACTCCATAACACTGCCTTGTTCGCTTGGCATCCAGGCCTTGTGGATAAGCCTACAAGGGAATAAACTGCATTGAAGAACACTTGTTGAAACTAGCAATATTAAGGAGAAGTCTGATTTACGAAGCTCACAAACATTCGTTTTATTGACATCGTTGTCTTTCCTTTTGCAGAGCAGAACCCTGCAGCTTATCAAAGGAGTCAGGTCATTGACACAACACAAATGCAAAATAAGTTTGAAAAAGATCCTGCTGTCTCCTATGACAGTTCTGAACATAATGTCATTGAATCTCAGAACCTCAAGCCATCTCTCTGCCCCAGAGAATCTGTTCCAAGAATTTCATCTCTTTGTGGACAGTGCAAAAGTTGGCTGGGAAAAACAGAAAATTAAATCATCTGTCTTTAATGAAGGCCACTCCAAATCAAAATTATTAATTGAGATTAAAGTTTCAATACAGATGGGTTGGTGTAAATGTAAAAATGAAATATAGTCTTCCATGTAGCTTAGAAATGAATTCAAGGCAGGAACCATTGCTTGATTTCTGCTGAATAGATAATACATTATCTATTAAGCTTGTGCCACAATTTCACTTCCAGCAATATTCAGCTCTAATAAAATGCAAATTTATATCTTGAACCTGAGTCTGCAGCTATTCAAAAACTTTGTGGTAATCATGTGAATGTTTTAATTAAGTAAACTCATAACGTTGTCTCACAGGAGAAAACTTGTTTGAAGTTATACCCTATTGAAATCAACCAGCATTTATTTCTGTCCATTTTTCTTTTAATGCTGAACATAAGGCTCTATGTGCAGGATGGCTATGTATCATTAAGGCACTGATTATAATCATTGCAGTTTAGCTTCAGGAACTGGACAGCCTCATGTGCCTATATTGTACTTTTCGTGCTAACTCGGTATTCATAACGATTTGTGTTTCTATGGCAACTCATCTTCATACTTCATATGGTGATTATTCTAGTGCTATACAAACATATTAGTGCTGCTATTGTTAAGCAGGGAGATGCATACTTACTGTAGAACTCATCCAATTACCTAGAGGTAACTTGTAATAATATTAATAGAATTGCCTCCTAATGGATTGATAGATGTAGTCAAGACCTGCATCATATTCAGTGGGTCTACTTTAAATATGGTTAAACATGAATCTAACCCAGATACCCACAAGGCTAAGCCAATATATAGGAACACCAGAGAAGTATAAGAGTTGCTATACAAAGAAAGTAGGATAGAACTCACGTCCATTCTCAGGCACTGTGAATTCTGAATTAACATTTTGTCTTTAGACATAGAAGAAAAGCTGTTAAGAACATCAAGGACAAGAAGATTTTCAGGTAGATTTTAAAAAGCCAACAGCATGTAAAGACAGGTTGCTTGTGGTAGGCAAGAGACATATTTGAAACCAACACACCCACAGCTTACTAAATAATGCAATATCCCCGAGGGCTCAGTGAATTTGAGGTTACTGCTTCCTTAAGCAACTATGCTAGCTTCTATTATTTAATAAGATGCCTGAGAAGGAACTCTAACTTATACCATTTGGTCTTTGTAGATTAACAATTTATGTATTGCAAATAGCACGTGTGTAATGTATACTACGATGTTATTTGAGTTGGTTAAAATATATCTCCATTTGTACCACTGCTGACCTCAGAGTGGGCAATTCTCACTGAAAGTAATTATGGCCCTAAGAAATCTATCCATTTACTAATCCATTTGGCTTAAATGTTCATCATTCACCATCAAATCAGTAGATTCTCAAGCGGGATTTGATGAATTTAAAAAAAGGAATACCTAAACAAAACATAGCAAACATTAAATGAAGACAATGTTCAACTGTAGTTCTTAAAGCCCCAAGGTTTGGTAAGTAGCAAGATTCAATACAAATTGAAGGTACTAACCAAAACTTAGAGAAATGTCTATAGAGAGAACTTTCCCACAAATATAGTGTTTTGAAACAATCTGAATATCGTCACTAGCATTTTAAACTCATAATAGAAGCCAGTGTTGTTTCTCTAAAATCAGTGAAAAATAGTTGCTAAATGATACTCTTAATTGCAATGAAGTTACTGCTTTTCTGCTTGATTTTCAATTAATTCTTTATTTCATTAAATATATAGACCAAACCTGGCCCATTTCAAGACATGGATTTTTACCTTCTACCCTCTTCCCTTTTCTTTTAAATTCTGTGTATTCATTATAGCCCCTTTTCTGGATATATAGTATTCTTGGTACAGTAATCACATGTTGGAATAATCTCCCATGACTCTTTTTCTAATTATTTATCCATCGTTCCTAAACAGAAATGTTCTAGCTTTAACACAATATTTACCTTTAAAATCCTGGATATGAACCAAACATTTTTAAAGCTTTTTTCCAAGCGGACAAGCCATTTTTTCCTATTCATATACTTTAAAAATGCTGCAGTCTAAGAAACATTATATTATTGTGTCCTAGAAACAATGAAATAAATTGTGATGAAACTAGACTTAATTTGTGATGAAACAGATTATGGCCTCATTTGTGTGATCAGAATTTTTCAAAACTTTCAATGAGTTTGAGTGAACAGTTGCAGGAATTGGATATGTCTACTTTAATGAAAAGAAGGACTAGAGATGATATGATAGTGATACCCCAATATCTAAAGGACTGCCACAAAGAAGGAATCAATTTGTTTTCCAAAGCACCTAGAACAGAATTTTATTACAGTCATAGACCAGAGACCAGAACAAATAAAAACACACAATAAATATACAATTAAAAATTCTACTATAAAATAATAAATAACAGATTGTGTGTGTGTGTGTGTATGTGTGTGTGTGTGTGCGTGTGTGTGTGAAAAATACCACTCACACATCATCACAAAATCTCCAGAACAGAAAAGCCTAGAAACTTTGAAATTTGGCATGTATGTTCCTCTTGGTTTCTAGGTGGCTCACTAAGAAAGGATTTTTTTTTAAATGACCCTCAGAGCATTAGTATTTCATATATTATTATTAACATGCTCTGATGCTGAGGAGTTCTACTCCTCTTCCCCACCTGAAAAAATATCTGTTCCAAATGCAAAACACAAGCAGAGGAGAGGAGTTTCAGTTTTATTTCACAGCACAGCTTTAGTAGCAAAGCCATGTCCAGGCTCCTTGCTGTCTCTTTCTTGCTCACACAGCAAATACTGTTTCAGTTTCCAAACAGCCCTCAACTGTCTCACACACTGACAGGATGCTAGCCAAATGAATAACGATGGATGCTGGTAGGCAGAGGCAGAATCCCACCCCCCTATTTTCCTCCCCAAAAACTAAGCCCAACCATATCGTTTCGTAGGTACAGGTATCGAGCTAGTCCATGATAAAATCCAGTCTGTCAATTATACATGGTCTAACTATACTAAAACCACAATCCATAAACTGTAATCAGTGCAAAGAAATAAACAGTGCAATGAGTTTGTTGTATAAAATGGATATGGTAGATTAGACACGTGTTTCCAACGAATCCCCAGTGTTGCTGCACAGAATGTAGCCACCTGCACTGTAGTTACGGACTGTTCGTCCTTAAGCAGCCACTGGAGATATGCAGTGTCGGAATGGCCAGGATACCTAGCAATTATTGGGAAGATATGTTTTTTTTTCTGAATCTCTCTATAAAAGGAACATCAAAGGAGTATGTGACCCACAGCCTCCACCTCTCCTGAGCCACAGGAACAGAGCACCTGAAGAGGGACAAAGCATCAAGGAGAGAAATAGCCTAGAACTAAGGAGATTTTTCCTGACACTGGAAACAATTAATCAGTAACCTCCAGAGGTTATGGATGCTCCACCAAGGAATAAGCACATTCTGGGACTAGAGGCTAAAACATATAAGGAACGGTTGCAGGAACTGGTATGTCTAGTCTAATGAAAAGAAGGACTTAGTGTGACATGATAGCAGTGTTTCAATATCTCAGGGGCTGCCCCAAAGAAGTGGGAGTCAAGCTATTCTCCAAAGCACCCTGAGGGCAGGACAAGAAACAATGCGTATAAATCAATCAATGAGAGAAACAACTTAGAACTAAGGAGAAATTTTCCTGACAGAACAATTAATCAGTGGGAAAACTTGCCTCAGGAACTTGTGGGTGCTAGAACACTGGAAGTTTTAAAGAAGAGATTGGATAACCATTTGTCTGAAATGGCATAGGGTTTCCTGCTGGGGGTTGGACTAGAAGATATCCAAGGTCCCTTTCAACTCTGTTATTCTGAACACTGAATTACTTTTAAAATGCAAATCCTGCTAACAAAGTCTTGCCAATGCCCTTTGTACATAGGACTTGTGTCCAATATCCCCACCTCCCTCCTTCAAATATTTCACCTATCCACACAGCATCACTATCCTTCGTCATCAAAAAATATGCAGTCAAACTTTGAGAAGGATTACAAGATAAAGCTGAGAAAAGACACTGCTTCCAATTGGATTATGTCTAATTCAAGCCACTGCTACTAATATGAGAATTTTACAGCTGTAAGACAAAGGGTTTGCTTTCTTAATATTGTAAGATGCTTTTTGGCAAATTTTATGGAAAGTGCCTTTGCAGGACTTTCAGGCCAACAACTCTACGTAGTTTAGGGGTATGAAAGAAACCAGTTTGTATGTAATTCACAAAGAATAAGGCAGACGTTTGCTTAACAAAGTGAATATATCTGTAGGGTACTTATTTTTAATAGTTTCAGCTCTCAGTTTTATTCTATGCCCCAGAGATTTCTTCTGTGAAACAAGTAGCATTCTAGTAGAGCAGCTTGTATAATATATCAAAGGAACTAGTTGACTTGATATAACTGATTGTGGTTGCCAGACTTTTTTCTAAATGGAACATTTAGAAACGTTTTTTCACGTTGCCCAATATTTGTAAGAAAAGTTTACCTTGGCCACATTCTCCCACCACCAAGGCATGGATAGGTCTGAAATACTAAGCAGTAGATCTCCAGACCTGGAAAGAGAACGGTAGATGCTCTCCAGTTCACTTCATTTTCAACATTACTTCGTTGTTTTCGGTATGCAAATTACTAGATCAACAATAACAACAAAACATATTCTCAGATGTTGGTTATAGTAACATAACATTTAAGGTCAGCAGGGCTGACTTTGAGAACCATATGGAACTTCAAATTGTATAAAATGTACTTGTCAGATAGTACTGATATCAGCTTTCACTCAAGTACGCTGGCTCCTAGGTTGTTTCTAAAAACCAGTGAAAATTTTTGGTTCTTCTATAGTTAGAGTATTTGAATGACTGGTTTCTCCTATAGAGTCCTGACGTGTACATAAATATGACAACTTTTTGAGCTTCAATTCCGGTAGTGTGTTCCAACTGAGAACAAAGAGGACTCTTAAAATGTCAGGGCTTATTTATGCTCTGATGTTTAGGGTGAGAAAGTTGTGGGGAGTCAGGAAGAGTTATAGAGGATGAAGAAGTTTTGCAACTTTTGACTTCCTTCTTGGTGCTCTAGCAGAGTTGATATTATTGTATGGCATCACTATTACCAAAATTATTTTCAGCAACTCCTTGTAATGAGTTGAGTTTTCTGTCTTATCATTGTCCTAAAATAGATTGGGTTAGTATTGTTGCCATTCAGTAGCAGTTCCTTCCTCTTTTCCTTTAGGAAACTGAATAACATGACATTGTTCAGGTGAAACTTAAGGCAGATTCTGACGTTGTTATTTCTGATTCTACCAATCTACCATGAGAGATGAATAATGCAATATTCTTCAGGTGAATTTTAACTGTCAACGTTGCTCTTGATTTTTTTCCCTTTTCCCCTGATTTCATTGCATTATTTGCCTGTTTTGCTTTGCAATTTTGTATGTTTATTCTTTTGATATGTCAAACTGAATTCAACACACTGAGTAAATACTTGATCTAAAAATATCCTTCACTCTGGCTTTGATTTTTTTTTTCTTGGTAATTTTGTTTATAGCAATGTCACTGCATAATATCAAACTTTTATCTCACTTATAAAAGCACCCTCAACTACTATTTATTTAATAACATTACACTATTGTTAAGGAATGCATCAAAAGGCTATAAAGCAGAGGGCCATTTTTTAAGCTCCTATGCAAACTGCCAAACTGTTTTAATCTGGAATTGGCATCATCAGGTGATTTATTATTATGTAGAGGAATAGAGGTAGAAGTCCTCTTGTTAGTCCCAAAGCTGTTTAAGAGCTTTAATAAATTTTAGGTAGAAATATCACCTGCTTTATTATTCTTTTTCTGTGCAAAATGCAGAAAGGGTGTAAGAAGTTATTAGAGCAAAAAAATTAAAGGCCTGAGATAAGGAAATTGTATTCTACTCTACACTAAAATTCTAATTTACACCAACACTATTTTCTCCCTTGTTAGATCTGGGAGGATGGTTCAAAAATGGAGGCAAGACCCAGATAGCAACAACAGCTTTTTATTAGTGACTTCAGATCTGAGCGAAGAATCCCAGCTGTAGCAGCCCCTTATATAGGGCTGGCTGCGGCTAGGCAGCCAATGAAAGCGATTTGAGTTTGCCGCTTGTTGTATTTCGAAGGAAAGGAGAGGCTAGACCAGGGCATACGGTTA
>NW_020769391.1:182362-196758 GCF_900518735.1 Pseudonaja textilis
AGAGCGGACCCGGTTGGAGCCCCAACCGGTTCCCAAGACATAACACCGCTCTTAGCAGGGCCAATCGCGGCAGCCCATTTACTAGCCAATCGGATCAGTCTGCGGTGACCAATCACGATCTGCTATTCGTGGGCCAATCAGAGTTGCAGGCTTTCAAGCCCTGCTAGTCCGGAACATCCCTCTCCATGCCTTTTTGTCCATGCAAATTGTTATTGCTTTCCCATATCTGCATATTGCCTCCCTTTTTATACAGGGATATGAAGACCATGGCTAAGATTTACCAAGAAGGCTGAATAATGATGGGTACTTTCAAATTTTAAAATCCTGACTTTAAGCCAACAGCATGCAAGCTATCACCAGCTAGTGAAATATGTCCAAGTTAGAAGAAAAGGCAAAGCAGCTAAGTTTCTGAAAGAAGCAAATACAGCCTGACTTTTTTCTCTCTCTCTGAAAAAGTTATCAGGCTCAGCCATGCCAAAAGATCAGCAAGAGAAAGGTGGCAGATGGGTTTTTATTATCCCAAGAAACAAGGTGGCTCAAAGCATCTATATTTGCCCTTTTAAGAAGAAAAAGAAAATTGAAACACAGTTATGACCAAATGAAAGAAAGGCTACTCAATAAATGAGAGGAATACATTTAGCAATTTGGGATAATGCTCCAGCTGAAAATCAGTAACCAGTAACTCTTAAAAAACTTGAGGCAGTTATTATATTATTATTTCCGCTTCTCCCAATCTATCATGAGAGATGGAAGATTTTTTGAAATTTGAACAGTCATGTACGTGAAAAGTATAAGAAATATCCTGCAATCTATAATGTTTGGAGGTAGAATAACAAAAAAGCAGAGTTGGAAAAGACCTTGTAGTCCAACTCCCCCACCACCCCAAGAAGGAGACCCACACCATTTCTGACAGATGGCAGTCCAGTCTCTTCTTGAAAACTTTCAGTGGTGAAGCTCCCACAACTTCTGAAGGCAAGCTATTTCATTGGTTGATTGTTCTCATCAGAAGGGGACGAGCGGTCTGCCACCTCCAAGTGGTGTCCCCTGGATGCGCGAAGCCGTCAAACGCTGACCGTAACTGAGAGCAGACCCTCCGACGACAGGCCCACGCGACAGGCCGGCTGGAGTACTCAAATGCCGCATCAACATGATGGAAACGTCCACTACAAAACACACGTCCAATGCTACCGCGTTCGGGGGAACCGACGGGTGCAGGAGACCATTGGCCTGCGCCAAAAATCAACGAAATGGTCCACGCGGAAAGCACGGCGCACCTGCACCGTGTGAGAAAGCTATGGCGACCGCGTCCGGGTCCGATGCGCACAGAGACTACCCGCTCCGTGTGAAAAAACGCAAGCGGGGAACAGAGGACTGCCAGACGCTCAAGGTGGCCACCTGGAACGTGGATTCGCTGACTGGACGCTCGACCGAGATCGTCAGGGCCATGCGGGACAGGAAGCTGGACATCTGCTGCCTCCAGGAAACTCGCTGGAAGGGCAACAAGGCTACGACTATAGACGGCTACAAGATCATATACACCAGCTGTAAGGAAAACCGTGGCGGTGTAGCTGTGGTTGTCAGTCCAAGCTGGCAAAGTTCCGTCGCAGAAGTTAAGCGCCTCACAGAACGACTGATGATAATCGTCGTAGCGACCGAGAGGCAGCGCCTACACATCTTGTCCGCCTACGCCCCTCAGACCGGATGTCACGAGGTGGAGAAGGATACCTTCTGGGAACTGCTCGACATCCAACTCAGGCAGATCCCACACGAAGACGACATCATCATCTCGGGCGACCTGAATGGTCATGTAGGGCGGGACAAAAACGGACACCAGTGCCACGGTGGGCACGGCACAGGCGATACGAATGAGAATGGCCAGAGGATCCTGGACTTTGCCGACTCCCATGATATGACCATCACGAATACCTGCTTCATTAGGTGAGAATCTCAACTCCTCACCTACCATAGCAGAAACGGGAGCCACCACACACAGATCGACTACATCATCGTACGACGAAGAGCCGCTAAAAACGTGCTCAACGCCAAGGTGTACCCGTACGAATCGAGCAGTCAGCACAGGCCGCTGATGGCGAAGATCAGGATCAGCAAGCCCAAGACCAGGATTGACAAAAGGAATGCAGACCAGCCACGAATCAAGTGGTGGAACCAGAAGAAGATGGCGGGACCCCTCATCAAACTGGAGCAGTTCCTGCAGATGGTCGACGGGCCACAGGAAGCGTGGTCCATGCTGAAGAGCACTGTTCACACTGCCGGCTGCCAACAGCTTGGTTGCACCAAGCCAGGACGGAGACGCATCGAACGAGATACATGGCTCTGGACACCGGAAGTACAAGATGCCGTACACCTGAAGAAACGGCTCTACAAGGCCTTTCTTCAGGACAAGACCAGCGAGAAGCTCTGTGAATACAAGGCGGCCAAAAAGGCAGCCAAGAAAGCAGTAGCGACAGCCAGAAGCTCCCACTACGATGACATCTACGAGAAGCTGAACACGCGAGAAGGCGAGAATGAGATCTACCGCCTAGCCAAAAGCAGACACAGGAAGACCCTAGACATTGACCAGTTTCATGGGATCAACGACGAAAGGGGAAATTTGATCGTCAACCCCAGAGACGCTGCGGAGAGGTGGCGGCAATACTTCGAGAAGATCTCCACCGAGGAGTTCCCACACCCACAAACCCCGCGAGGTGACCCAGTTGAAGGCCCAGTCTCAGGCATTTATGCCAGCGAGGTCGCCGACGCCATCAAGGCCATGAAAAACGGTAAGGCAACAGGACCAGATGACATCCCTGCCGACTTCTGGAAAAAGGCACTACCGGGCTCGGCATTGTGGCTGTGCGAGCTGTTCAACAACATCGTCTCCACGGGAAAAGTGCCACACGACTGGTACCGCAGCACCACTGTTCCGATCTGGAAGGGAAAGGGCAGCCCAGCGGACTGCTCCAACTACAGACCGGTCAGGTTACTGTCACACACTATGAAGATCTTTGAACGCATCCTTGATAAGCGCATTCGGGACATCGTCGACATCAGCGTCAACCAGGCTGGATTCATCAAGAACTGCGGCACCACCGACGCCATCTTCGGTGTGCGGATGCTGATGGAGGCTCACAGAGAGAAGAAAATCCCGCTCCACACCGCCTTCCTAGACTTGGAAAAGGCCTTCGACCGAGTCCCGCACGATCTCATCTGGTACGCGCTGCGAGATCACGGCGTGCCTGAGCTGCTCGTACAATGGGTCCAACTCCTATACAGATGTCACAAAAGCCGTGTAAAAGCGGCAGCTGGGATATCAGAGGAGTTTAATATTACCGTCGGCGTACACCAGGGCTCTGCTCTCTCACCACTGCTGTTCATTCTGGTGATGGATTACACACGACCTGTACACGCCCGCCCCATGGACGCTGCTCTACGCCGATGATGTGTTCCTGGCCAACCTGTGCAAGGCTGAACTCGAGCACCGAGTCCAACAGTGGCACGACCGCCTCGAGCAGTTCGGGCTCCGGCTGAACCTAAAGAAGTCCGAATACCTGACCACTGACATTGAAATGACAGGCTCCATCCACGTGAACGGGCAGGAGCTACCGCGCGCCTCCACCTTCAAGTACCTGGGAACTACTCTTGGGGAAGAAGGCCTACTACAAACTGAGGTGGCAGCCAGGATCAATGCAGCGTGGGGCAAATGGAAGTCCATCACGGGCGTCCTCTGTGACAAGAAGATGCCGATGCGCCTGAAGGCGAAAATCTATAACTCTGTGGTGTGCCCCGTGGCCATATACGGCGCAGAGTGCTGGCCGACGACCAAAGAAGTTGAAAGCAGACTCCAGATAATGGAGATGCGAATGCTCCGATGGTCGGTAGGCCTCACCCTACTCGATCGCGTCAGGAACGAAGAAGTGCATAGACAGTTCAACGTCGTGCCCATCCCCACGGTCATGAGGCAGTCCCGGCTACGATGGTTCGGCCACGTGAGCCGCGCCAAGGAAGAATCCATCATCAAATCTGTAATGAAGGTGACTGTCGGAGGAGCGAGACCGCGTGGTAGACCTAAACAACGCTGGATGGACACGATCAAGGCCGATCTAGAGATCGCGAAGGCAGACCCGACACACGTGGCAGACAGAGAGGTGTGGAAGCAGTACTCAAGGACATTAGCGGACCTCGCCCGAGCGCGAGACAAACGCTGAAGAAAAAGAAGAAGAAGATTGTTCTCATCAGAAAATTTCTCTTTATTTCTAGGTTGAATCTCTCTTTGTTCAGTTTCCGTCCATTATTCCTTGTCTGGTCTTCAGGTGCTTTGGAAAATAGGTTGACATCCTCTTCTCTGCAACAGCCTTTCAAATATTGGAAGATTGCTATCATGACTCCCCTGGTCCTTCTCTTCACTAGACTAGTCATGCCCAGTTCCTGTAACTGTTCTTCATATGTTTTATGATAGAAATATAGATAACAGGAATGGCAGTCTTTTGGTAGCTTGTCTATTTTGGAGGGGAGTAATTTTTCTTTAGAGGATTTTGACAGCTCTTGGAAAGTTCTCCCTCCACCCAAGAGCTTACTATGGTTATTAATCTCTGTCAGAAACTGTCAGGAAATCACATCATGACTTCAGTGAGTTTGTTAACATTTCAGCCATCCAATCTATGGATCTTTGGCAAGCAGCCCATCAAGAGGGAGCTTGGAGGCAGCTGGCAAGCTCAACCTACTGATCCTTGTTATGGGGCAATACAGTTGCTAAGCACTGAAAATCAAGGAGAAAAAGCTTTGAGTTTTAGGACAACTCCATAAAGAACAAGTCTAAGAGTCATCATTCCCTTTGACCAGAATTAACTTTCCAAGGATAAAGAGCACAAAGCTGAGAACTGTTCCTTAGTCTCCATTAGGTATCAAAACCCTAGCAGAAGATAAGTGCTGGTACAAAGATTTAGTTTAACAAGTAGCTCATGTCTAATACTCCACAAATGGTTGTAGTTCATTTAGTGACCATTCAAAGTTACAACAGGACTGAAAAAAAGAGACATGATTATTTTTCACACTTACGACCATTGCAGCATTTCCATGGTCATATGATCAAAATTCAGATGCTTGGCAATTGACTCATATTTATGGTGGCTGCAGTGTACCAGGGTCACGCGATCACCTTTTGCAACCTTCCAAAAAGCAAAGTTAATGGGAAGCCAGATTCACTTAACAACCGAGTCACTAACTTAACAATTGCAGTTATTCACTTAACAACAGTGATGAGGAAAGTTATAAAAGGGGCAAAACTCACATAAACTATCTCACTTAGCAACAAAAATATGGCGTTCAATCGTGGTTGTAAGTCACTCAATTGTGGGTATAAGTAATTGATTTATAAGGATTGAAGTGTCTTTCATTCCCACCCACCAATTACCTTTTTCCTGTCTGTATAAAAATCTAATAACAGAAAGAAGAGTTTGTTTGCTCATAAGAATGAGCATCTTTAATGATAATTTTCCAGTGCTGGCTGCCTGTTCACAATAAAGCACCTTTTTTTATTGACCTGAGCTATGCTATTGTTATCCCATTTTATAAAAAACATATGAAGTAGATTAGACATTAGACACCCATTGATAACTTTTTAAATGTATTTAATTGTCAGTTGTTTACAAGATAATAGGTATAAGTAAAAACATAGTTATAAATACATGGATACATATAAAAAAAATAAAATATATATATAAAAGAAACTATAGGACAGGGATGGTAGGCACGTTGGTGCGCTTATGCATGCTCCCTATAAACCTCTTAGGAAAGGGGTGAGGTCAATAGTAGACAGTCTAAGGTTAAAGGTTTTGGGGTTGGGGGAAAAAAAACCCACAGAGTCAGGTAGAGTATTCCAGACATTGACCACTCTGTTGCTGAAGTCGTATTTCCTGCAATCAAGTTTGGTGCGATGAACCTTGAGTTTGTATCTATTTTGTGCTCTTGTATTGTTTTGGTTGAACCTGAAGTATTCATTGATAGGTAGGACATTGCAATATATAATTTTATGTACTATACTTAGATCGAACCAAAGGCCGCGTAGTTCCAAGTTTTCTAAGTCTAGAATTTTGAGTCTGGTGGCATAAGGTATTCTGCAACGAGTAGAGGAGTGGAAGACTCTTCTTGTGAAATATTTCTGGATTTTCTCAACGGTGTTAATATCAGATACGTAATGTGGGTTCCAGATTGATGAGCTGTATTCGAGTATTGGTCTAGCAAATGTTTTGTATGCTCAAGTTATTAGTGTAATATTACCAGAGAAAAGCTACATAAGATTAGGTTAACAACTCTTAATGCCTTTTTGGCTTTGTAGTTACAGTGGGCTCTAGCACTTAGGTCATTTGAGATGAGTACTCCAAGTTCCTTGACAGAGTTTGGATCATCAGCTAGGTCTTGACTATTCAGCCTGTATTTTATTTTCTGACTTTTTTTGCCAATATGTAGAAAAGAGCATTTATTTGTTGAGATTTGAAGTTGCCATTTGTTTGACCATTCTGATACATAGTCCAGGTCTTTTTGAGATTGTTTATAAGATCATAGTTTCCTATTTTGAAGTTATAATTGGGGATTCCATCATTGTGATGATTTTGGTGTGGATGTATGTTGAGACAAAAGTCAATCATTGTGGTCACTGTTGGAAAAGGGTTCTTTAATTTGTATTCCGTAAATTGAATTCAAACTATTGCAGAAGATGAGATCAAGGCAGTTGTTAAGTCTAGTATTGTTGGCTACTAGTTGTTCTAGTCCCAGATTTGTTACTGCATTGTAGAAGGTTGCAGGTGTGGGTTCTGTTGTACATTCATTAAGGGTCCAGTTAATATGAGGTAGATTGAAGTCTCCAAGAAAGATAAAATTGTGTGGGCAGGATGCTGCCCATGTTAGTAGTGTATTTAGCTTGTTTGCATGTTTGATGTCATAATCAGGGGCTCTGTAACATAGTAAGAACCAAAATGTGATATTTAAGTACAGTTCACAGACGATGGTCTCAGGAATAGCAAGCTCCTGGGTAACTTGGGTGTTTTTTAGATGTAGGGACTTTTTATAGAAGATAGCAACACCACCTCCTCTACGGATTTCACAATCTGATTGGTAAACAAGATAGTCTCTTAATGGAGTCAGGGAGAGATGCATTGAGCCATGTTTCACAGACAAATATAATGTCGAATTTAGCCATATTTAGTAAGAGGAGAAATTCAGGTATTTTATTTACAAGGCTTCTTGCATTGAGTAGTTTGCATTTAAGGCTATTTGTGGTTGGAATAGAGATAGTTAGGGGCGTGCATGCCTAATTTTGAGTGATGTTGGATTGGATGGGGTGGGGTTGTTAAATATATTTATTAAAAACTATTGAATTGAGTTGAAAGTAAAAACATTGTCATTGGAGAGCATGTGGTTTTCAGATGGGATCAATAAATTCTTAACCACAATTTAATTTTCCATAATTTAGATGATAATTTTTTTAAATTCAGAAGCTCCATTTTCAAACCTTCATTGATTTTAAATCATTATCAAGAGAAAAACTTTAGGAAGTATCACACATAGTCAGATGTTCCCCCGGAGAAATCTCTCTGGAGTTGTCATGCTCAGACACAATGCAAGGATGTATTCTAGTTCCTCAACTTTTTAACCTACATAAGGTAAAGGTTCCCCTCGCATGTGCGTTCTAGTTGTACATATCAGCCCTCAAATCCAGGGTGTCTCTCCCTACTTATGTCTCATGTAGAATTGGCAGTGTCTAATCTACTTTCTGTGTTTTAGCAGGTCAAAGATTTCCAGGTTTTTAATATGCAATCAACATGTTGATAGTGCCTGCTCCACAAGTGAGAATGAGAAGGCCCTGAAGGCTTTGGCTTCTTTCAGCTGAAAGACAAAGTTAATTATGCACTATCAGAAAATTGAAGTCCTAGTATCTGCTTAAATTCATAATAAAATTCATAATTGGCAAATTAATGAGAATGCCATCTAGCAGGTGCACAATTATAAATAATTCTGAGTGCTATTTCGGTCGTTTGTATTCTAGTAAGAACATTTTTTGTATGTGGCATATGTTACTTGGTATAACTATCCAACTATTCTGAGATTTCCCCCCTCAAATTTCCCAGTTACACATGGTGCTCAAGTGCCTACTGTACTTTTAGAAACATTGACATTCTTGAAACTATTCAGCCTATTAGAGCTAGTCCAAAGATGCACTAATATGCTGCAATTCATTTAGAGATGGAACTAGTCTGCACTGATGCGAGGTCTTGGTAACATTGATTTAACTTTTGGCTGAAGTTTTTCCCAGCTTTTCTGGTTTTCATAGACCACTTAGTCATCCTGGTTTTAAAAAAGGCTATAGACAAGCTTTACTTCTTTGCTCTTTTGTTCTTGATAGCATCAGAAATAAGCTTACACAATGTATTGGGGACATTAATTTTCAAATTTACCCAAGACTACTACCTAGACCTGTGGGGCCCTTTCAAAGGGGTATCTACAGACTCCTGTCTCTCATTTACCATAGTCCTGAAAATTTACCAGGGCTTTCCTTTGGCCAAGCAGGATGCATTGCTTCCTGCTTGTCCACTCCCAAAATATTCCCATTTATTAAACAATCTTTGAGGGTGGCTCAATGAAATCTCTTGTCTGTTATTCTGTCTACCCCACGTGGCATTATATGTACTATCCTGATTTTTTTTCCCAATAGTTGACTCCTCTTTGACATTTCTCCTATCTGATTGTTATATATTTAAAATCTTCTCAAGTTGCCCAGTTCTCTATGTACTACCCACTTCCCCCCAGGTATAAACATTTACACAGTACTAATTTTCTTTCTTTTTAGCTTTATATATTTTCATTTTTACCTGTTTACATTTTTTTCAGATTGCTGGCCTTATGGCCATAATAAAGACTTGGTTGGATTAGATAAGATAGAATTTATTTATTTATTTATTTATTTTATTTTTGTCAATTGCTTACAAGATAATAGGTATAAGTAAAAATATAGTTCTGAATACATGGATACATATAAGAAAAATAAAAAAATAAAATAAAATAAACAATAGGACAGGGACGATAGGCACATTGGTGCGCTTATGCATGCACCCTACAGATTGGATTGGAATTCTTCAAGTGAGCCAGGGACAGAAATAGCTTAGAAGACAGTAAACCCTGGATAGAATGAAGAGAAAAATCCTCCAGGCAAAAGTCTAAAAATTTCTTTTTTCTATAAGGATTTTTTTAATGCAATTTGAACTCGGAGTGCTGATCTTAGTCCTATAGCTACAACTGTGGGGAGATGATATGGAATTCATTAGCATGAACTAGAGAGGGCAGTCAAGCTGGGATTCTTGGAGACTTTTTGGCCAGACATTCATTTCTCTATTCATTTTCAACTTAGAGCTTTAAGAACTGAGCCAGAACCACATGCTAAAAAGATGGTATCACTGTTAGATAAATAAGGGCAGAAGAAACAGTCTTTGTCCTTAGAACCTTATATTCCCTATGTATTTGCAAGTACCTCTATTTTTCAGTTCTCTGACTACATATTAGTTTCCTTCCCTGAGAGATTTAATTAAGGTTTGTAAAGATTTCTGACATCTTCAAATAAATATAAAGCCTAAAGGCTGGACTGTCTTCTCTATTCAAAATCATCCTCCAGCTACAATCATAAACTTGCAAGAAGTATTAAATATTCTGATTAAATCAGGAGTGCTTAATTTCATGTAAATATGTTTATGAGGTATTAATGCCAGGTCTCTGAACTTTAAATAGCAGAGTATGCTATATTTAATTTTTACAGTTTTGGTGTCATGTTTTTATTCTCTCTTTCTTCTGCCATTTTTCATCCTTTCCTTTGCCCATCGTTGTAGATTTTAGTATTCTGTTCCTCCCAGTAGAGTTCAGCAAAGGAAGACTTCAGCATGTTTCCTTTAAAAACATGACACACAAAATATATTTCAGGCTATTTTAATGCCCCTTATGATAATATAACACAATCTAATGGATCATTTTTGCTAAATTAAATATTTTCACTTAAGAGGTTGCATTCTCTTCAATCTGAGCTTCACTATAGCCCGATTAAATCTTCTCTCTTGGGTTATATATCAAATATGATTTCATTTTGTTAACCATGCCAATCCTGACCTCTGCCAATATATGAGTGACCTTTGAATGCAGTTTCATCATTCAATATACTCAGACGAGCCTCTCTTTGATTCTAATCAGTGCTATAAATTGCTGTAAGGCTATTCTGAACCCAAAATAGGCATTTCTCCCCAGAACAGACTTACAATTTCTATCATGAGAGCTATAAGGCCAATGATAGTTCTGCTTACTCTGAAAATGCTAATTTCTTGAATCAAGATGCACAACACTGTTTGGATTACTGCTCACCTTGACCTTTGAGAAGCAGACTGCATGCTCAGAAATAATCAAGTGCAAGACAAACATATAATCTGATATGTAAGTACAATTAATGTGATGTGCTATTAGCTAAATGCATCTAATAAGATTACTCTCTGTAATCATTTTCCTTTATGTCACTTTAAAAATTGTTATTTGGCAGCAATGTAAAGCTCTTTCAAACCATATACTGTGATGTTGGAAATTTAGAAGCTTTCTAGGCTTTCTCATAACTGCAGAAATATATTCTGATAGGGCACTTTTCTGTTTTTGCTAAACTGCTCCTACTGCACCTTAAGAGGAAAAAAACCCACCACTCTGCACATACCCAAACATAAGCTTTTTAACTGTACATGTCCCTGTGATGGAGATTGACTTAACACTGATATATTCTAATTTATCTTAATGTTATCTCAAACTAATTTGCAAACATAAAATAATTTTTAAAATTCTGCAATTAAATTATACTACTTCCCAAAGAAGTATTAAGATGTAATTCAAAGATCAAATGGAAGTATGATCTGTAATAAAAAGCATAATTCAATTTAATTTACTATTATCTGTAGTTAAACAAAAAAGGCCTTTTATATAAAATAAAGATCATACATAAACATCCTTCTTTTTGAAAAGATTGGATTTAAAATATTTATTTAGCACTAATTGGTATTCAGTTCTCCCGAAGGAAGTTGATAGCACAGCATATTTTTAACACTCCATTTTAAAGACATCCAAAAGAAAGACACTGTATTAATATGCAATTATGTACTGAAAGTTGCATGAATGCCTGAACTTGGTAAGTGCACTTTTAACTGTGTAGAGCCATTTGGTCTATCTTGCAAGCCATGCGTCAATTCTGTCTGTCAAATAATGATCAAATATCTTCAGAAATAATTCTTCACAAACAAGAGAAAATTCTCTGCATCAAGGCATGAAGTAAAGGAAGGAAAGGGCACTTGAAGCAAAAGAAAAGGAAAGGAAACCTGCAGCCTTCATGATAAATATACATATCTTACATATAAATAAGTACGTATTAATTAATTCTAACTACCTTCCCTCTTCCACTATATTTCCCCCATTTAAAATAAAGCAAGAGCTCTCTAATCAGAACTGGACTATTCTACAGGAATGTTATACATCAGTAACTACACTACATTTCTATTTAAAATAGTTGTAACTCAGCCACCTAGCCACTATTCCTCTGTTTACAATATGTATTATAATAATATGACCATCTAATTGATTTAGGGCCAACTTTGTTCTTCTAATAAGTATTCAGGATAGCCAATAATAATTTTAAAAACCACTTTCCTAAAAATATTTTTTTTAAAAGAGAGCTAGACATTTTACAGACTCTGTCTTTGTTCTCTGGATTGTTTTGGGATAGATCCATTGGACCAAAACTTGTAATTTTGCAATATTGCTAGAACAGCTCATTTATTGGCTTATTCTTCGGCTAAAAATACTGAAAAACAGGAAGAAGTGTTTCTTTCAAAATCAGCCAAATAGTGAATGATAATTTGGCTTCTAAAAATACTTCAAAAGGGGTTTTTTAAAATGAAAAATGAAAGTCTAAAGAGACTATCTTCTCCAGGATCAGCAGCATCCTCTTCTTGTAGACAGTCTAGATCTTCTTGTAGATCAGTCAAAATCAAGGCCCTGGGCTGGATCTGGCCTATGGGATTCTTAGATCTTGCCCATGGGGCCACCCTGGAAACAACAAAGGACTGGCCCGTGGTGCCTCTGCAAGCGAAAACAGAACTGGTAGCGGAAATTTTGAGTAGTTTGGAGAACTAGCAAATACCACCTCTGACTGGAGATTTTACAGTATCCTCCCCCTGCCACACCCACAGAACCGGTAGTAAAAAAATTTGAATCCCACCACTAGTCAGACACCATCACAAGTGTCCCAGACATAAGTGACATTGAGCTGGCCATGCCCTCTGGTCATACTCTCTCAGCCCCCCGAGGTTAAACACAATGATGAGTTTACTGGACAGATGGCATTGGGGAACAAAGCTGTTACAGAATCTGTATTCCTGCTAGAAATACTTTGAAACCTTCTCTCAGAGGGGAGCAACAGAAACAGATCATAAAGTGGATGTGTGGGGTCTCTAACAATTCTTTGACCTCTAAGCACGTAGCGCTTATAAGCAGTTTAATACCATGAAGCGAGCTTCCTATAATCTTCTCAGCTGTCCTTACCACTCTCTGTATGGACTTTCTATCTGAGGCACTGCTGCCACCAAATCAAACAGTGATGCACTTTTTTAAAATGCTCTCAAGTGTGCCTCTTTAAAAAGTGGCCAGGAGAGAAGGAGAAAAATGTGCCCTCCTCATCTGATGCAGAAAATGCAGACACTGGTTTGCACTAAGGATGATGTGTGAAGAGACCAATTCAGATTGTTGGTTATCTGCAACCCCAAATATTTAATACTGTTGACCATCTCTACAGCTGCATCCTGTTTTGTTTTTAACAAACTTTATTCAGTTTTTCACATTAAAAACAAAAATCTCTTTTTAGTGGACAATATGTTTCCAGGTCATCACCTTTACATACAAATATGACAGCAATTATACATTGATATATGCATACTTAATTCTATTATTACCGTTTCCATTCCAAATTTTCAGTAAGGAGAGAAACAAACACATTAATTCTAGCCTCTTTCATTAATTTCAACTGAAACATCTTTTTGTTTCATTCAACTATTTCAAATATAATCCTTTAATATTTATTTTAAAAATACAGATAAACAATGTCCTTCATTTATAGGATAGGCTTGGGCCTGGGTCTGATGAGGGGGATTGGCGGTGGTGTCCCGTGTTGTTTAGGGTCTGGTGTTGGTTTTTGTGGCTGGGACTCATTTGTTTGTGAGGGCTAGCTTCCAGATATCTGGTAGGCGAGGTATCGTCCCATCTATTCATGTTATGGGGGTGTTTCTCTATCTCGATGGCTTCCCTGATTATTCTCTTGCTGGAGTGTTCAGTGTTGGATATTAATTTGGTTCCTTCGAAATTAATTTCATGTCATGTGGCTTTAAGGTGCTGGAAGAGGGAGGAAGTATTTTCTTCTCTTCTGACTGCGTTTTTGTGTTCTGCGACGCATGCATTTATTTTCCTGTTGGTTTGTCCAATGTATGTGGCTGGGCAATTGTTGCATGGTATTTCATAAATGGTCAGAAGAGAAGAAAATACTTCCTCCATTGCCAATCCCCCACATCAGACCCAGGCCCAAGCCCATCCTATAAACGAAGGACAACCACCATCCAGAAAACAGACCACGGCTGCTACGCCAGCTGTCGCACTTCCCAACCCCAAAACCAAACAAGCTGACACACGCCAAGAACACAGACCCAGATCCCAAACTCAAAGCCAGACTAAAACCCAGAATGCTACATCACAGCCTCCCGCTCAGGATATCACATCAAAAACTCAGGAAATTACACCACAAGAACTCAAGAAGTTGCAAAACAGCAAATAACCCAGGATATCACAGCACAAGACCAAGGATACCACAGCAATAAATCTCACAAGGTCACAACCCATTATCCAAGCCGTTACTACACAGGAGGCTAATGGAAAAGAGATCAAAACACAAATGACCCAGGAGATTACAACGCAGAACCCAGGATACCACAACAAAAGAACTCATAAGCCCATTACACAACCCATTACCCAAGCTGTTAAAACAGGAGAGGCTAATGGAAAAAAGATCACTACAAAACAAATGACCCAGGAGATTACAACACAAGATCCAGGATATCTCCACAACAAAACTCACAAGGCCATCACACAGCCCATTATACCAACATCAACTCCATCAACCAATCAAGAGACAGCAGCACAGCCAACTAGCCCAACACACCAGCCCCCACCACCAGTAGTTATAGAGAGATGGCAGCTCCGATCACACACTGCTTGCACTGGCACGGAGCCGAAAGCACCAGCCTGAGGATGGCAAGGGGGACCTCACCGAAATGTCACGAAGGTAC
>NW_020769391.1:196768-211301 GCF_900518735.1 Pseudonaja textilis
CTGGAGTAAACGTCCCCTAGATACTTCTAATTTTATGTGGGAGAAAATATATATATATGTAGCAACGTTTCAGCAGAATCTCATCTGCCATCATCAGGCTTCTGTATAGTGTTCATCTGTGAGTCAGACTTTTACAGTGGTTTCAGATTTGAATTTGGGGCAGCCTATTGCTGTGCCAGAATGGTTTTTTCTTCATCCTGATTGGTTGGGAGTCTTGGTCTATGTTTATTGGTCTTGGAGTTTGCTGTGTTCTGCTTGATTGGTGTTTCTAATATCTTCTGTCTGTTTTGTGGCTCTTTTTGTGTCTTGATTGGCTGGCAACATTGTGTTGCTTTATTGGAGGCCTTTAGTGCAGCTTGGCTCCGGGTAAATGGACGGCTATCATTTATTAGGAAGCTAGGTTTCATCTGGGTGCCTGGTTGGGGTGTGTTTGAGCTGGAGGTATCGGGGGGATCTGTTTGTGCCCAGGTGATTTTTTTGTTTGTGAGTGCAGGCTTCCAAATAACTGACAGTCTGGTGGAATCATCTCTTCTATTCATGCTTTCAGGTCTTTTTCAATCTCTATGGCTTCTCTGATAATTCTGTGGCTGGGGTTTTCTATAGTGGCTAGGGTTTGGGTACCATTGAAGTTGATGCTATGACCTGTTGCTTTCATGTGTTGGACTAGGGAGGAAGTGTGTTCCAGCTTTTCTACTGCATTTTTGTGTTCATCCAGGCAGGTACTTATTCTTCTATTGGTCTGTCCAATGTATGTGACCGGGCATGATGCACAGGGGACTTCATATATGCTTTGGTTTTCCAGGTCAATTTTATCTTTGGGGTTTCTTAGGATGGCTGCAATTTTTCTGTCTGTTTTGAAGGCAGTCTTGATGTGATGCCTGTGTAGTATCTTACTGATTTTGTCTGTAGTACCTCTTATGTAGGGCAGAACAGCTGTTCCATAGGTCTGTTCATCTTCTAGGTCTCTATTATGTCTCAGTATGTTTTTGTGGATCAAGCCAGTGATTTTGCTTTTGTGGAAGCTGTCAGTACTTTAGTCAGGGTGCATAGTTCAGTCTTTATGTGTGTCTTGTCTGCCAGGCATTTGGTTCTGGAAATTAGTGTTTTGGCCACAGAGTTTATCTGTGCTGGGTGGTGGTGGGATTGGGCATTGAGGTAGCGGTTGGTGTGTTTTCTTCTGGTATATGGTGTGTCCTAATGTGCCATCTGTTTTTTGTAGATATATATATAGGGGTGTGTGTGTGTGTGTGTGTGTGTGTGTATTCTTAAGTTTTCGTGGGTACTTACATGTATGGTATTCAGTTTTGTTCGGGTGTTTTCCCACGTCATTATAGTTGTGCTTTGAAAGTTGTAGCAACATTTCGGCAGAATCTCATCTGCCATCATCAGGCTTGTGTTCGTCTGATGAACACAATACAGAAGCCTGATGATGGCAGATGAGATTCTGCAGAAATGTTGGATCTTTGGTTATTCGGGTTTTCTCCCACGTAAAATTGGAACTATCTTGGTGACGTTTCAATAAAGTCTCATTCATCATCTTCAGGCTTGTGTCTTCGGCTTTGTGCTTCTCGGAGTAATGTGAGCTTGCAGCTGCTTCTTCCTTTTAACTGCTACTGGGTGTGTGACTTGATTGGGTGGGGGCTTGGCTGTGTTCTGCTGGGTGGGGGTGTGTTCTGTTCAGGTGGGGGCTTGGTTGTGCTCAGGTTAGTCTTAGTTGCCCGGTGGATTTGAGCTGGTGAGCTGTGATCCTGTTGTTTGGCTTCGTGTTCGTGGTCCTGCCAAATCTTCATGGTGGGTGTCAGTTCGCTTCATGTATGGGTTGGAGGGGTTTGAAGCGGGTAGTGATGCAGTTGCAGTACAGCTTCTGGTCCGTGGTTGTGTCTCATCTTCTGTGTGGGTGTGAGTGTGCTTTCTACTTGGAAGTGTGGTGGTAGCATCTTGTGTGGCCCTCGTGGGTGTGGGTCTGGTGTCATTCCTCACGTTTGGTACTCGTTTGTTAATGAGGGCCGGTTTCCAAATGGCTGGTAGGTGGAAGGTATCATCTTGTTTATTCATGCTGTGTGGGCGTTTTTCTATCTCTATGGCTTCTCTGATTATTCTGTTGTTGAAGTGTTTGGTTTTGGCGATAGTTCTGGTATTTTTAAAATCAATCTCATGTCCTGTGGCTTTGAGGTGTTGGACCAGGGAAGAGGTCGGTTCTTCTTTTTGATTGAGTTCTTGTGTTCTTCAATGCGTGCAGTATTCTTCTGTTAGTTTGTCTGATGTATGTGGTGGGACAGGCGGTGCAAGAGATTTCGTATACTCCTTGGTTTTCTAACTCTATTTTGTCTTTAGGGTTTCTTAGGATGGTGGATATTTTTCTGTTTGTGCAGAATGCTGTTTTAATGTTGTGTTTTTGGAGGATCTTGCTGATTTTGTCTGTAGTGCCTTTTATATATGGGAGGAGGGCTTTGCCGTTCTCTTGTTCTCTGTCTTGGATTTTGGTTGGGGTTTCTTTTTGGATTATGTGGGTAATCTTTCTTTGGAATCCATTGGCTGTTGGTACATTAGTGACAGTGTGTAGTCCGGTTTTTAGGTGTTGTTCGTCGGCTAAGCATTTTGTTCTGGAGATGAGTGTCTCGGCTATGGAATTGATCTGTGCTGGGTGGTGGTGTGAGAGTGTGTGTAAATAGCAGTTTGTATGTGTTTTCTTCTGGTAGATGGTGTGTCCTAGGGAGCCATTGGATTTTTTGTATATTAAGACATCTAGGAAGGGAAGTTGATTGTTAGCTTCTGTTTCCATGGTGAATGGTATTTTGGGGTGTAGGCTGTTGAGGTGTGTGAGGAAGTTGTTCAGTTTTTCTTTCCCATGTGGCCAGATTATGAAGGTGTCACACCACCATCCAGCACAGATCAATTCCGTAGCCGAGACATTCATCTCCAGAACAAAATGCTTAGCCAATGAACAACACCTAAAAACCAAACTACACACTCCCATTTAACGTACTAACAGCCAATGGATTCCAAAGAAAGAAGATTACTCACATAATCCAAAAAGGGCTATATGAAGCTTTTAAAAACTGTTTAAACAAATCATAAACAGAGTAAGTTACAGTACTGAGAAACAGTACGTGCCACCATGAGTAATTCTTGATATCTTCATGAATGGGTGCACATTAGATATGGAAATACATCATTTATATCTGGTTGGAAATTAGGACAACAAACCCATCTTTCAGGGAAGTGCAGAATTTTCTTAAAATTGGCTTCTTTTAGCCTACTACTTGTTTTCTACCTTTATATTTATATAATTATTCACAGCAGAAAAGCATTATTCATAATGTTATTAGATCTCTCTACTTTGTCAATTTTATCTTGTTCAATCACCCATCTTATTGCCTAATATAAAGTTAAAATATAATGGCTTGTGGTGGTGTTTTTTAATGGAAATGCTTTGTAATAAATGTCCAAGACTGAAAAGGATAACTTAAAACCCAAAATCTAGACTACTTAACAACTGTAAGGATGTCTGGACATGGGGAGCAAAAAGCCATGTCCCAATTTTTTTCTACACCCAGAGACAAAGCTTGGCTTGAGAGACACAATAGTATGGCAGAGACCAACTGGATCGATTTCAGATTGAGCATGATCAAAAATGCCTCTGCTTTTTGTTTGACTAGTTTCCTTGGCTCTGTGGATTCCTAAGTAAATCTAGTGTCACCAGCAGTCAAATGTTTAAACAAAATATGACAAGACAGCCCTCATAACACTTTGAGGTATTTTTAGCATATTTCTGAGTTGTATTAGCTTAACCTGTAATAGAATATAAATGAGCCCATATGGCAGAGATGTAATTATGTTACATGTGAAAAATCCCTCTGGTAGGGTTTTTGTGGGGGGAGGAAGCGGGGAGGGAGAATTCCCTATGTGTGCCTTCTGGAAGATGCAATATACACATGATTACTTACTTATTTGCATCAAGAAAAAGAATACAATGCTAACAACACAATAATGAAAAGGGCAAGCAGCATATACAGATCCTTGGGGTTGCTGCTACTTATAACTGACATCCAGTTAAGAACAGAGAAATTTGTCTCCGTAGGGACAAATGATGAAGCAATCTTTGATTATGCAGGCATACTAATCATGAGTCTTAATTATTATTACTGCAAGTGAATGAACTACAAATCTCCAGGGAACATGTCTGTCACAGATACTTTTTGGCATAAGCTGAAAAGAAAAAGAAAAAGAAGAAAGAATATTTTCCCAAGGATCATTTTCATTCCAATCTGATAGTTAGCTGAAGTTTCTCTCACTACCAGCCATGAAACATTAAATATAGATTAGAAACAGGGAAACGTTGAAAGTTGAAATTCACCGGAGGTGCACACCCTACATACTTGAGAGAAAGCCACAAATGTTGTAGCAACATGACGGAAACTTTCCAAGCTGAATGCAATCACAACAGAAGAGAAAGTGAATGTTTAGAATTCCAACAGTCTTCTGTTTAGCTTTCTTCCAAGACCTTTATTAATCTCAAAGTTCTAAAGGTTGTTATTGGCAGATGTTAGAAAATACAAAGAACAAATGATTGTACCTGGGGGAGGGGAGAGAAACAAGTTTTTCATCTCCCAATAATTTAGACTGTAACAAGACTTCAGATTTAGGTGCAAAAAATAATTTTTTTCTTTTATACTCTAGAGAATGCAATAGCAGCCCGTTATATTTCAATGTGTTTGTAGCTATACAGACGTGTACATTCATACTCTTATGTAAGTGCATATGCCATATTCATATTCGTGTTTGTAAGCTGACCATTTCCACAATATTAATAAAGGAGAAAACATTCTACATTGAGAACAAAGGAATGCAGGGGTGGGCTTCAAATAATTTAACAACCAGTTCTCTGCCTGGTTGCTGTGTGGGTGTGGCCATAGGATGTGTGGCCTAGTTGGCCTCCTGAACCACCCTGGGAATGAAAACGGACCATGGGGTGGCCATATTTGTTTTCTCTAGGCTCCGAAGGCTCTCTGGAGACTGGAAACAGGAGCATTTCCAGCCTTCTGAAACTTCCAGGAGGCCCGTTTTTTGCCCTCCACGAGCCTCTGCATGGGCCCTGCATTTACCTGTGATCTAAAACAGGCCATTTGGGGACTCCTGGGAGGGGAGGGGTGGCCAGGGCCAGCCAGGGATGGCATTTGCCGGTTTGCCGAACTGGCCATAAAATTAACAACCAGTGCGAACCAGTAACAGCCCACCCCTGCTGGAATGTCTTTAGTTAGAATTTATAGGTACCAAATTTATGTACATATAAAATATAGAATCATTACAGGAAATGTTACACATCCTATCCTACCTCAAGAATCTCCGTATCTGTTAATAGTTAATAGGCAATTATTATTATTTTTGAGTGGCTGGGTCTTTATATTTAAGCTAAAAGATGTCTTTAAAGTAAATAGCCATGTTTTCCCTGACCATCTAAGCAGAGGACTATTCTTTACAAAACAGGATACATGATCTATATTTACATTAAATTCTGTTTAAATTATTCATTTGGCTCATCAAAATGAGCAAATGACCTCCATCAGGTTGGGTCAATTGTAGTTGACACAGTAATTGGGAAGAAGTACAAAGTGGCATGGAGATTTCATAGTTGCTTCCATGGATAAGGAAAATGAATTGTTGTTCTGTGTTTCAGATGGCAGCCAAATAAAGGAGTACGCCTGTAAGTTTTGGATTTAGAAATACATTAGGTCACTAGCTGTCTGCTTGCAGGCATTTTGGATTACTACCAGCTGCAGCTACAATCAGGAGTAATCAGCATGGCAATTGAGAAAATGTTTACCCAGTTGAGGAATTTCAATGCATGTTGAAATTTGGAGTGTGGTAGTTTCCATGTCTGCCGTCATAGAACTTACCTTCTAGTGTTGTTCTCTACAGATCATGCACTTAGGTATTGTATGATATCCTTAGCATACACACATGTACCAACTATTCTGTGCAAAAATAAAAGATTTGATAGGGTAGAGGTATGTAATTTGCAATGAACAAAAGATTCCCTTTTTTGCTATATGCTTGGTACTGGTTCAGTGTTTCTGTTCCTTGCCGTACCAATGCAAGCCAATTGTTATTTCACTTTGTGATACATTATTTTAGGGGAAAATGTCTAATATAAGAATGGGAAGACATTACAGAAAAATGGAGCTTGTTCTTTTAGTGCAATATGAAGTCTTGTTTGGATCTTTAAACAGTGAAGCAAATAATTAATTGCACTGAGATTAACTCTTTGTATTTTGCATGGATGTATTTTCACTCATTTAAATTTGTCTCACAAATAAAATGTGAATAATCCATTTCTTACTAACCTTACTAATGTAGTAAGCAATCTATTTGCATCAAAAGTCTAGAAATATTCCAAAACTTCCTGAACACTTTCCCACCAAAAACTTTCTGCATTCATTCATTTTCCATCATAATGGAATCATTATGGAATCACTATGCATTCTCTTCACTGATGATGTAAAGCTATTCAACACCATTGACAATGCTGCTACCCTTCAAAAAGACCTCAACTATGAGTCAGAATGGTCAAACAAATGGCAATTTCAAATCTCAACAAATAAATGCTCCGTCTTACATATTGGCAAAAGAATCAGAAAATAAAATACAAGCTGAATAGTCAAGACCTTGTTGATGACAAAAACTTTGTCAAGGATCTTGCCAAGGATCATCTCTAATGATCTAAGTGCTAGAGCCCACTACATAGCCAAAAAGGCATTAAGAATTGTTAACCTAATCCTGCGTAGCTTTTTCTCCGGTAATATCACTTTACTAACTAGAACATATAAAACATTTGCTAGACCACTACTTGAATACAGTTCATCGGTCTGGAACCCGCATTACATATCTGATATTAATACAATTGAGAAAGTCCAGAAATGTTTTACGAGAAGAGTCTTCCACTCCTCTACTCGTAGCAGAATACCTTATGCCACCAGTCTTGAAATTTTAGACCTAGACAACCTAGAACTACACGGCCTTTGGTTCGATCTAAGTATAGTACATAAAATTATATATTGAGATGTCCTACCTATCAATGAATACTTCAGGTTCAACCAAAACAATACAAGAGCACAAAATAGATACAAACTAAAGATAAACTACACCAAACTTGATTGCAGGAAATACGACTTCAGCAACAGAGTGGTCAATGTTTGGAGTACTCTACCTGACTCTGTGGTTTCTTCCCCAAACCCCCAAATCTTCAACATTAGACTGTCTACTATTGACCTCACCCGTTTCCTAAGAGAGACCTCTTAGGGGGCGTGCATAAGCTCACCAAAAGGTGCCTACCGTCCCTGTCCTATTGTTTCTTTTTTTCTTATTCGTATCCATTTCATGTATTTATAACCATGTTTATACTTATACCTGTTATCTAATAATTGTTTGACAAATTAAATAAATAAATAAAATAATGTACAGTTGTTCTAATTGTTCACCCTGTTTCCTATTAAATTCCTCCCTGAAATACCTACTACTGTTATTCTGGAGTCCAAATGGCCATCAATAAGACACTTATCATATTTTTTAGATTATAAGGTGCATTTCCCCCCTCCCAAAGTGGATGGAAATGTCCATTAGTCTTATAGAGCAAATATTGCAGTGGGGAAGAGAGTTGGTGCGGCGTAGATAAATTATGCTAGGCAGTGGTGGGGAGCCACCTATCGCCGCCACCTGTTCACCACCGCCCATTTGCTGATGATCAGCAGCGAACAGACCATAATAAATGGGCCATGGTGAATGGGCTGTGACAGTGGTGAACAGGCTGCAGTGAATGGGCCACGGCAATGGCAAATGGCCCTTGGTAAATGAGCCACAGTGAACAGGCGTAGCAAATGGGCTTCAGCCAATGGACCATGGCAAATGGGTGATGGTGAACAGACAGTGGCAAATGGGCAGCAGTGATCTCCGCTGCCCAGAACAGCTGATTGGTGGTATTCCGGGAGCCAATTACCAATCAGCTGCTCAGCAGTCAAGACTCCAGTGTTCCCTGGCAGTGGCAGAAGCTCAGCTCAGTTGACCAGAGTGGAGCCCTGACGAGCCACATGCTGGGCTGCGATAACACGTTGAAGCTGACCAGACTGTTTGCAGTTTGCTGCAAGGACGCTAGCCAGATAAATACTGGATGGATGCTGGGAAACAGAGGCAGTTTTTTTTCCTTGTTTTTCTCTTCTAAAACTAGTGTGTGTCTTATAGTCCAGAGCATCTTATAGTCTGAAAAATACAGTACCCTTACCCTAGAAGGAGCACTTATCCTAGGTAAATCTACTGGGTACGGCATACTGAAAAATGCTATGATTTGTGGTGATGTAATGATCTGTGTTTAGTTCTGCCATGATAACCATGTGCCCTAAAACCGGGGTGGGATTCTACTGGTTTTGTCTGGCTCTGTAGGACTGGTAGATCTGAAGAGCAGCAGACACAGAACCAGTTCTGTGTCTGTTTCTATTTTGGCCTGCCTGCCCAGGCTCTTATGTATCCTTTATTTCCTGCTTTTTCACTCTTAGCTGCTTTGCACGGCACAGCTGCAGTTGAAAAAGCAGGAAAAAAAGTGTTTTTTCAAACACTGTGCACCTGCGTGCAGCACTGCTCAGCTGTCTGGGTAGCTCAGCAGTTTGTTAATTGCACAGACATACAGCGCGTGTCAGGCGTGCATGTGCACAAAGCGCGCATGCGTGCAAGACATGTAGCCACCGAACTGGTAGTTATACCAGTCAGATCCCACCCCTGACTAAAAGTCTAGCTATAAAAAAGATAGAGAAAATGCTTTCACTGCACACAGAACACAAGACCAGGAAGAAAGCAAATTTTGAGTGCTTCAAAATAAGGTCTAAATCTTACAAATTGTCAATGTATTTGGATTGCAAAAATTGTCACCCTGCCCCGGTCATTGTTTCGATTATCTTACTCTCTGGAAAATCACTTTCTACAGTGAATTTTCAGTGAATATAAAATATTAACATTAAATGAGGAAAGGTTGTATACCTGTTGACTGAAAAGTTGGAGGTCTCAATCCTTCTTCCCCACAAGTGCTTTCGGTCTTCTTCCCTACCTTGCTTTGTTGCATAACCGCTACTGGTATTATTGTCATTCTTTTAGATGCATGTCCAACCTTCTCTTTGACCTTGACAAGTAAGAATTGTAGGGGGGCCCATTGTCTAGGCTTAGCGGTGGATGTGGGGCAGGGGGGAGGAAAATACGTAAATGAAATAAATCCATAGCATCATCTCCTGGTCCTGTGCACTAAGTGAGTAAAATCAGCTCTACCCCTTCTGTGGAGATACAATAGGGGTGTCATCTGACAAGTTATAAATAGAACAGATTTTATAAAAAGAAAGAAAGAATGTGAAAAAATTCTTTTTGACTTTAAGTAGTCACATGTAAAACATTCAGTGGTGGAGGAGATAAAATATATAATTGTTCAAATCCCAGAGAGTAAATATAAGGCTCTGGAGTTATATAGTACTGCCCCAATTTTAGATAAATTGTGTTGTAAAGATATTCCAATTTGTATAACAACAGTTTACTTAGCATGTACTAATAATATAAATTCCAGAAGGCATAATACAAATAATACAGAGATTAAATTTAACATAATTCTTGGTCAATGTTTCCCTATTTCACCACAGATTAGCCCTGGACCATATGTTATTACTGTATAAATTTATTACTGGAAAACCCCTTTTCCTGAAAATTCCAGTTTAAATTGAAGGCTGAGGAGAGAGAATAAATCCCTTTCTTTCCAGTCTTCCATTCAGCGCTTGTGCCTGATTTTTTAAAAAAGTCTTTATATCACTGACAGAAATGAAAGACTCTTTGCTACAGGCTGGTCAGGAAACCAGCCGCACCAGGACTATTGTAATGTTATTGTTGTAGAGTGTAATAACAGAATCTTGGAAACCTGGTGGATATTCTCTCTCCTCCCTTGCATCAAGAGCAGGGCAGTCTTCAGTTTCTTCCTCACTTGCCCTCATTTCCAGAGACAAGCTAGCATTTACCAAATCGCTGTTCAAACCATATCCATACTTCTACCCACTGACTTCCTCAAATAAATACTATAACAAAGCTGAGTTTTTCTAAATGAATAATGAGTGGCATTCTGAATTCTCCCATTATTATTACAGTGTCATATTATGAGCTATTGATCTTCTGCTGAAGTGATTTTGCAACAGGCTGTAGTATTCAGTTGTTGTCTTCCACAACGCATATAATATAGCTTTCCAGGTCAAGCAAGCAATTCTAAAAGCAGTCACTTTAATATCATTTTAATGGATGAGTTAGAGCAGGAATGTCAAACTCAGAGGTGGTGTTCAGCAGGTTCTGACCAGTTCTAGAGAACTGGTAGTGGAAATTTGGAGTAGTTCAGAGAACGGGCAAATACCACCTCTGACTGGCCCCACTCTCATCTATTCTCTGCCTCCTGAGTCCTAGTTGATCAGCTGGGTCTTCTTTTGTTGCCCTGCACAGGAGAACAGAGCTGGAAAGCAGGTTAGTGGGGTGAGGAGGGAATGGGATTTTGCAGTAACCTTCCTCCAGGAGCGGGAAGGGAATGGAAATTTTGCAGTATCCTTCCCCTTCCATGCCCACCAAGCCACGCCCACACAACCGGCAGTAAAAAAAATTGAATTCCACCACTGATCAAACTGGGTTTTTTTGAGGGCCAGATCAGCATTGTAGTTCTCTTCCACTGGCTGGCTGGTGTGGCGGGGGGGGGGGGGGGGGGGGGGGGGGGGGGCGAGACAGGATGGATGCCTACTGCAGCACCCAGCTGGCCAAAACGGGGCACAGCCATGTGAGGTCCTTCTGCACCCCATTTTGGCTGCCTGAGGCACTGCAGGCTGGTCATTTGCTATTTTCAGGCCTGCCCCATAGGCCAGATTTAAGCACTTGATGGGGCAGCTCTGGCCCCGGGCCTTGATTTTAACACCCCTGAGTTAGAGGGAGGGTGTCTCTATTAAATCAAGTTCTAAAAAACAGTTTCCTTAGAGTAAACAATCAAAAGAGCAGGCAGCATGCATATCAGTGAGTCATGCTCTTTAGATCAGCAATCATAAGTACAACCTATAAAACTAGATTCTACATTAGAATCTTAAGTCAATGGGCAATTAATTAATTAGTGCAACTTACATACAGTGCTAATACAAATCTGTTTGGCATGCTCTGATAGAAAATGTCATCCTGAGTATGTTAGTGGTTTTTAGAAGAAGGCCAAGCAATGACCTATACTCCATGTTTATTTTACTTCTAAATCAAGAAAAAAATTATTTCACACCACATCTTCACAAATGAAACATTTGAACCAGTGATGAATGAAACATGGGCCAGAGCTTCATAACACTCTGCTTTTTTAAACAAATAAATAAACAGCATAGGGAAGGTTTGATAGCATAGCGTAGGTTTGATAGATTTAACAACCCAATCTTATTAACTTTTTTAAAAAAAATACAGAAAGGGCTGAAAATTCTGTCTGCAAGCCTAGCAAATTAATGTCCTTATATTTCCTATAAAAATCTTGCCTTCCTTGTTGACAAAAATATTGCTTAAAAAGCAGATATTAACCAATATTTTCAAGCAAATTACCTGTCCTTAATTTAAACAATGCTATAGGATAACTTTTATGATAAGGAAATACTCATTAAAAAGTCATCAGGAGTTTACAGTCAGAAAAAAAATAACTGGTTCACATAAACCAAGTTTATTCTTGTAAATGAACTGATTGGTATAATAGTAATCATTAGAAAGATGGTAGCCAGAAAGAAGTGAAAATTCCAACCAGACTAGATTTTGTGTGTGTGTGTGTGTGTGTGTGTGTGTGTGAGAGAGAGAGAGAGAGAGAGAGAGAGAGAGAGAGAGAGAGAGAGAGAGAGAGAGAGAGAGATATCATTTATTTATGGAATTCACATATTTTTAGCATTAAAACCACCACCAAAGAAATACACTTCGATGGTACTAATAGAAGAGAATAATTGTAGCTCAGGGTTCAACTGTGGAATCCTTGGTGCACTCTGAGCCTGGTGGTTTTCTTGCAGATCTTGTATTGCCAAACTAGGTAACATCATCAGGAGCACTTCAATGGACTTTGCAAACATTAGCATCATTTTGTTATAAAGAAAAATGGAATAAATAAATGAATGATTGCTTTATTAGAGTCAGTTACCACTACATGAAGGAAAAAATGGCTATTATTGTAAATATAAGTGGTCTTAATCATCGATTTTCCAAACTGGAAAACAAATAATTTGCACTTAAATCAAAAAAATGAAATACCTAAGAGTGTCTTCTCAATCATTTACTATATTTAGAAAAAAAATCAACACAAAATATATCTGAACTAAAGAGAAAGAGCTACCATAACTGTGGCAATAATTTTGTCCTTATGGCAGAAATTCAGAGCTAAGATATTGAATCTTCTATTTTATTGAGCTCAACTTTGCATTTCTAAAGACAAATCAACATTAGAAGCAACTCAATCCAATTCTTCCAAGTAGTGATGCTTCAAATTCTTTATTGTATGCCAACTCCTCTTCTGCTGGAATTTGGCATTACTTCTATAGAAGTGTGCTTAATAAACTATTAGCCAAACTATTAGTGAAAGTTCTCCTCCTTAGATGGTTTGTTGATTAGTTATCTTCTTCTTTGAATAATACCACTATGGTGACATAGCAGTATTCAATTTTTGGCAGAGTAAGTGTGCTAGTAAGGCATCCTAGAATTAAGTAGCAACTCTTTGATTTGGATTTGCAGAGACATAGGACCAGAACTTTTTATAACTGCAGTAATAAATGTCCTCTGGTAAACTTTTCTCCTTAACAATTACTTCTATAATATATTTTTGTCCTGCAGAAAATGACATTTCTGTACCTTGCTATCTATGGTCTTGGAGGAAAAGTTCAGGAAATATATCACCACAAGGTTGTCTCTGATGTCTTTCTTGGATGGTATGATTACGATAGTTTTGTATGTGCTGATATGCCACCATCCTAATCAAGAGCATTTTGAATTAATTTCTTGATTAGGTTAGGCAGGTAAGGAAAATGTTCTGTTTTTGTTAGCAAACAGGTTCTGAATTACCACATTATCAACAGATTCTGCTGGATTACCACATTTTCTTATGCTAATTGTAACCAAAAAAATAGATTTAATTTTTGAATTAGTTCTTGATTTGGATTTAGTTTCGGCAACATCTGATGGCAGATTTATCTCTTTCCAAACTATTTGGTAATTCTATTCCTAATGTCAGGATTCCTTACTGTTTCTATATATTTCACTCTATTACATTTGATATTTTGATCCTGAACAGTAAATAAAATAGGTTAAACAGAAATGAATATAAGATTTCATTATGTGAAGAAATTAGAACCTTTTGCTTCCATGGATCAACCCACAGAGACAATATCATTAAAAATGTTGATTTTTTTAAAAAAAGAAAGGTGCTAATTGTTTATATTTGTCTAAATATTTAAATAACTCATATCATGTTTTGTGCTGTTGGCAGAATAAATATTTTTCAGACTCACCTTGAAAGAATACACAGTTTTCTTATCATTAAAGTAGTTTTTATACAATGGTCAGTTATAGGAACCAAACCTTTCTAGTTTCAAAGGACAAAATGTTATAGATTTCTTCTCCTTTCTAATCTCAAATAATTCCATAAAGAGCTATTTTACCAGTAATATTTTACAGTATTTTACTGTCAACAACTGGATAATCTTTATTAGCTTATCATATACTGATTATTATTAATTCAAAATCAGTTACTCCC
The DNA here is from genome assembly GCF_900518735.1 of Pseudonaja textilis. Next base: position 210,570 of record NW_020769391.1, read on the forward strand.
AGGACTGATGTAAATGATCATCTGAAGCAATCAAGTGCTTTGATAGAAGGTGGCTTTGTATGTTTGCTTAATATAGCATACTTCTATTTAATCTCTTTTACCAATGTGATGTTCATCAAAGCAACTAGCCATAATTAAATATTTGAGATCTAAACATATAAACATATGTGTTTTGCTGTAGGTTTGAGAGGAAATCAATGCCACCTATCTCCACCATCTCCATATCAGATACACTAACAGCAGCCAAGTCTCCTATATCTGACCTCAATCCTTTGGGCCTGTGATTACAGAAAATGATGTCCATGGTCTATTTCACAAACAAAAATCTGGAAAAGCATCAGTGCCAAACAAGATAACTCCTTCTTGCCTGAAAGCCTGTGCTAACCAATTGGCCCCAATCTTCACCTGCATCTTTAATAAATCACTAGAGATGTGCTATGTTCCTTCTTGCTTCAAACATTTAACTATCATCCCACTGCCAAAGAAACCTTCCATCAAGGAACTGAATGACACCTGTAGTTATGAAAACTGTTAAATCGGGGAGGATGGTTCAAGAACAGAGGCAAGACTCAGATAATAACAACAGCTCTTTATTAGTGACTTCAGATCTGAGCGAACTATCCCAGCTGCAGCAGCCCCTTATATAGGGCTGACTGCGGCTAGGCAGCCAATGAAGGCGATTTGAGTTTGCCGCTCTTGGCAGGGCCAATCGCAGCAGCCCGTTTACTGGCC
>NW_020769391.1:211311-272220 GCF_900518735.1 Pseudonaja textilis
TCACGGATCAGCTGTTAGACCCCTTGCAATTTGCCCACCAAGCAAATAGATCAGCAGATGATGCTGTCAATATGTCTCTGCACCATATTCTACAACATCTTGAATCTCCAAAGACCTATGCAAGGGTCCTTTTTGTAGGCTTGCCATACAATCATTTGAGATATTTCTCTAGCTAAACTAAATTAGTTAGCCATGCCTAACCACACTTGTAAGTGGATCATAAGTTTTCTAACAGACAGGAAGCAGCAGGTGAAGCAAGAAAGAATCACATCTGATACCTGTACAATTAGCACAGGACCCCTAGGGCTGTGTGCTTTCACTTCTCTTTTTTCTCTATACCGATGGCTGCATCTCAAAGGATCTCTCTGTTAAAGTACTGCAGTTTGCAGATGATACAACAGTGATTGATCTCATTCAAGATAACAACAAATCTGCATACAGACAGGAGGTTGAAAAACTAGCCTTGTGCTGTGGCCGAAACAGTCTTGAACTGAACACACTAAAAGCTATGGAAATGATAGTAGATTTTAGGAGAAGCCCTCCTACACTACCTCTACTCACAGTGCTAAACAACACAGTAGGAACAGTAGAGACCTTCAAATTTCTAGGCTCTATAATATCTCAAGACATAAAATGGACATCAAATATGTCATCAAAAAAGCATGACAAAGAATATTCTTCCTGCGCCAACTGAGAAAGTTCAGGCTGCCTAAGGATCTGCTGATACAATTCTACAGAGGAATTATTGAGTCTGTCATCTGCACCTCTATAAACTTTTCTGGTTTGGTACTGCAACCAATTAAGACAAACTTCAACAGATAATTAGAACTGCAGGAAAAACAACTGCTACCAATGTGCCTTCCATTGAGGACTTGTATACTGCACGAACCAGAAAGAGGGCTGTGAAAATATCTGCAGATCCCTCACATCCTGGACATAAACTGTTTCAACTTCTACCCTCAAAATGACATTATAGGGCACTGCACATTAGAACAACTAGACACACGGGCAGTTTTTTTCCCCCATGCTACCACTCTGCTAAATAATTAGTTCCCACAACTCTGTCAAACTATCTGGAAAGGCAGTATTACCATCATTATTTTCATCTTCTTATCTTCTTATGACTATAACTTTGTTGCTTGTATCTTACAATTTATATTGTTTATTTAGTATCCTACTATGATTTATGTTGATTGCTTATTTAGTATCTATGACTATCACTAAGTGTTGTATCTAATGTTTTATGATGAATTTTTACAATGACTGTAATAATGATCTATCACTATTGTTATATGTACATTAAGAGCTTATGCACCAGAGACAAATTCCTTGTGTGTCTAATCATACTTGGCCAATAATGAATACTATTCTATCCTATAAGGATCAGTAAAAGAAGAATTCTCTATGCAATTTGTTTATTTAAATAACTTATAATATATGACTGCCTATCTTACATAATGATCCTGGTTCACAACAACCAATAAAATGAGCTAAAACTGAACAGCTTTTCCCATCACATCCAATTAATTGTAACTCTAATCTCTTGACTCCAGCCCAATCCTGTCTCAATGTTTGGGGAAAGAGCCAGTTTTTTGTGGCCTTCTGAAAGGTCAAAAGGCAGTGGCCACTCAAATCTTTGGTGGGAGACTACTGCAAAGGGTGGGGGAAGCTACAGAGAATGCACACTTCCGAGGCCGTATTAAATGACAACATTTATGGAAAGGATCTTAGAGCATGCCCACCCTATGTGACATAGTGGAATGGGTACTGTGTTTCTTGTGAAAAAACAACTAGGACGTCTTTTCAGGAGTGAATTAATTTCTTCCCCGCACCACGCACAAGCGCCATCTCCAACAACAGCATCTGAGTTGCTCCCGCTTTCCCCCCGTCCCCATAACAACAGGAAAAAAAAGATTTTGAGATATCTGGGAGCCCCGCGTGCTGCATTTTGGTTTAATCCTGAGCAGCTGGGTGGGAGTGAGAAGAGCCGAATGAGCATCTCTCCTGCTGCTACCCTTGGTGCTTCAGTCTTGGGCTCTGCAAGTTTGCAAAAGTCCTGGTGCACAGCCTGTTCCTGCATTCCAAGCGCCCAGGCCGACCTGCAGCTATCCCTGTCTCGCCAACAACAGCGGCAACAGCAGTGGGAACTGTGGAAGTTACGGAGGCGGCTCCCCCACCTAAGAAGTGGCTGAAATGCTTTCACGGTTCCCGGCACTGCTGCCACTGTTGTTGGAGACGGTGCTGGTGAGAGAGGGACAGCTGCAGCTCAGCCTGGGAGCTTGGAATGCAGAAACGGGCTGCACACCAGGACTTTTGCAAACTTGCAAAGCCCGAGGCTGGAGCACCAAGGGTAGCAGCAGCAGAGATGCTCACTTGACTCTTCTCATGCCCACCCAGCCACTCAGGATTAAACCAAAATGCAGCGCACGGCGCTCCCAGGTACCTCAAAATGTTTTGTTTTCCTTTTGTTACAGGGATGGAGGAGAAGCAGGAGCGACTCAGACACTGTTGTTGGAGATGGCACTGGCGGGAGAGGCGCCAGCACTGGTGAGAACCGTGGAAGCTACGGAGGCCTGAGAAGCGGCTGAAATGCTGCCAGACATCTATGCCGACACCGCCTGTCTGCTGACCCAGTAAGGGAGGGGTAAGGTAGCCCTCCGTGCTCCACTATGATTGGCTGTTAGGAGCGGCTGATGGTGAGGCGTAGCTGAGGGGCACTCCTAATGGCAAGCCCCCCCCCCAATTTCGTATGTTTTAAACTAAGCCTAAATTTGGGGGGAGGGGCTTAATTTCATTTTATGCCTAGAAAACATGCTGGGTCTTCCTATGGGGGGGCGTATTGTTGCAGAAACATGGTAGATAGGGACAGACAGTCCTGCAAAATAGTGAGGGCCTATGCCATGTAGAATTTTAAAGATGACAGACAGAACCTTCAATTACAAAAGCAACTGGAAGCCAGAGCAGTTCAAAAAACATGGTGTCCTTTGGGCAATCCATGGAACACCCAGAACTGCCCACGCTACAACATTTGGGACCATTGCAGCTTCCAGATTATCTTCAAGTGTGCCCATGAAGAGCTCATTGTAGTAATTCACTTGTGGTTGTTTTATCAATGTTCTTTCACCAGAGTTGAGTTGTATTCACAGGTATAAAACTATTTAAAATCATTAAAAAAAATAATTTTGTATTTTTATCAGCAAGAATATGAGCAGAGCCTCCAGGAGTTAAACTTAGTTCAAGAAAGACTTTGTCTACCTTAATCCACTTGAGTATATTATATTTACATACACAAACATACACTCATGCACACACACACACACACACACACACACGCACGCGCGTAAAAACACATGGTATTTATTAAGGTATGCTGTAGAAAAACTCAAGAGTTTTCTTGCTTCATAATGCAGAAATGTACATTCAATAAAACTGAGTCTACGTTAAGACCTAACAGAAGGAAGTGTACAGGTGAAACTCGAAAAATTAGAATATCGTGCAAAAGTTCATTTATTTCAGTAATGCAACTTAAAAGGTGAAACTAATATATGAGATAGATTCATTACATGCAAAGTAAGATAGTTCAAGCTGTGATTTGTCATAATTGTGATAATTGTGGCTTACAGCTCATGAAAACCCCAAATCCACAATATCAGAAAATTAGAATATTGTGAAAAGGTTCAATATTCTAGGCTCAAAATCTCCCACTCTTGCAAAAGAAGTTGGATGTTCCCAAAGTGCTGTATCAAAGCACATTAATAGAAAGTTGTGCGGAAGAAAAAGGTACACAAGCAGCAGGGATGACCGCAGCCTGGAGAGGATTGTCAGGAAAAGGCCATTCAAAAGTGTTGGGGTCTTTCACAAGGAGTGGACTGAGGCTGGAGTCAGTGCATCAAGAGCCACCACACACAGACGGATCCTGGACATGGGCTTCAAATGTCGTATTCCTCTTGTCAAACCGCTCCTGAACAACAAACAATGTCAGAAGCGTTTTACCTGGGCTAAAGAAAAATAGAACTGGTCTTTTTTTGGTGGTCTGGTCTGGTTGCTCAGTGGTCCAAAGTCCTCTTTTCTGATGCGAGAAACTTTTGCATCTCATTTGGAAACCAAGGACCCAAAGTCTGGAGGAATCGTGAAGAGGCACACGCTGCAAGATGCTTGAAGTCCAGCGTGAAGTTTCCACAATCTGTGTTGATTTGGGGAGCCATGTCATCTGCTGGTGTTGGTCCACTGTGCTTCATGAAGTCCAGGGTCAATGCAGCTGTCTGCCAGGAGATTTTGGAGCACTTCATGCTTCCTTCCGCAGATGAGCTTTGTGGGGATGCTGACTTCATTTTCCAGCAGGACTTGGCACCTGCCCACACTGCCAAAAGCACCAAAACCTGGTTTAGTGTTCGTGGGATTACTGTGCTTGATTGGCCAGCAAACTCACCTGACCTGAACCCCATAGAGAATCTATGGGGCATTGCCAAGAGAAAGATTAGAGACATGAGACTGAGCAATGCAGAAGAGCTGAAAGCTGCTATTGAAGCATCCTGGTCTTCCATAACACCTCAGCAGTGCCACAGGCTAATAGCTTCATGCCACACCGCATTGAGACACTAATTGCTGCAAAAGGGGTCCAAACCAAGTACTGAGTACATATGCATGCTTCTACATTTCAGAGGTCCAATGTTGTTCTATGTACAATCCTTGTTTTATTGATTGCATGTAATATTCTAATTTTCTGAGATTGTGGATTTGAGGTTTTCATAAGCTGTAAACCATAATCATCTCAATTACGACAAATCACGGCTTGAACTATCTTACTTTGCATGTAATGAGTCCATCTCATATATTAGTTTTACTTTTTAAGTTGCGTTACTGAAATAATTGAAGTTTTGCACAATATTCTAATTTTTCGAGTTTCACCTGTATAATACATAATGAAGGCTTTTATTTCTGAAAAAATTCATTATGGACATTTGCCTAAAAACAAAAAAAAAAAAGATAGATATGATGAGTTAGTTACCAGTAGCTGTTATGCAGCCACATTCCATCATTAATGTTGCAAGGGTAATGGAGTAGTTTTCTGGCATTCCACCAGATTCTGGGTGGCATGGAAGTTGCTGCACCAGACATCACGAATGATTTCATTCTCCATCCTGCACAATGACATAATTGGTGGTATGGCACCGAAGTATTTAATCAGAGCTTTAGGAAGGGTGCCAAGAACTGCAGTTACGTAATTATTTCCCATAACTTTTATGAACTTAAGGAGGTACATTATGAAATCCTAGTTGGCATCAAACTATGTATCCTGGTGCCATCTTTGCTTCATGTCTTGTTGGATGATTTCCAAAGAATATTTGTCTAGAACATACAGATTGTGGATTCATGATCCTTGGTTCTAACGTGGAAGGTCCCTTTGAATATGCCAACACCAGTCATCGATGTGACATCTTTATTGTGGACAATTTTTAAAATGTATAGCACCACTTGCAGAAAATTCCTCAAGGGAGATGCTATCCCATAGCCTGATATAGGATAGCATTTTAAACATTTGCACACAAACATTCAACTATTGAAACATACACACCCCCTTTAAAGCTATCTTTAACTAGATAGGATTGAACTACTAACGTGTAAATGTGACAATTTAAACTGATAAAACAATGGTTGTTTGAGAAACTAGTGTTTTCCAATCTCCTGAAATGGCCTCTCAACTTTAGAATTCTCCACATGGCATAGCCATTGCTGAGAATTCTGGGAGATGAAGTCTTCCCACTTGGAAGCTGCCAACTTTACAAACATGGAACAGCCAAACCAACTGTCAATCCCATACACAGTGCTTTGTTTAGCCAGCCTACTGGAATGTCTGGAAAACTGAATGGAATGATGCTTTCCTCCACTGATTGAATTTACAAAAATATGTAACTCTGTCTGTTAATCAACTGCAGGCACTCCAAAAGAGACTGTGAAATCAGAGTTACAAGCAAACCACACAATTGGTTAATCAAGATTCTGCCAGATTGCTTCCAAGATGTCTTAGCTGTTGAGGGTAGTGGGTGGCCCTAGAAATTGGATGGATTTAAAATCCATTTTTTTCCTTTGCTTTCTCACAAATACTTTTTTGTGCACATGATTGGAAATCATGAATAGGAAGAATCTGAGAATTGCGAATAATACAAAGGAATGAAGGTATACAATTCTGCAGGCAAGACAAAGCAATTCCATTAAAAAGCTTGTCTGGAAGCACTTTCATCATGCCCTTTTATAAAGCTCCTCTGCATCAAAATTTCACAGGAAGAAGCTGTTCTAAAAAATAGGTGAGCACCCCTAAATTTTGCAATTTAAAACCAATTGCACTTAAGAACATTGGTATATGAATTACTTCTTTTCCCCATACTTTTGAGGGGAGGTCAGCATTTCTACATCCATTCATACAGTTTCTTTTTTTCAAACAACAAATTACTTTGCACCCACTATCACTTTATTGTAAGTACTAATCTATTTCTGAAAGAATTAGGAAGATTGCTATTTTAATTGCAATGAAATATGGAAATGTGCAAAATCCAGGTTGATTGCTTAGGATGGTAGGAAAGACTTCTGGCAGTTTTCTTTTTTCATAAAAACCAAAGACTTAAACATCATGTAGGAGGAGGCTGCGTTCCACCTGATTGAAATGAATGGGATTTGCAATAGGCAGTGGTGTGAGATTTATATATTCTTTGCTAGAAAATTGTTGCATTGTGATACAATTCTGTTATGCATCCACTCAAGAATAATTCCACTGAATTCAATTAAATTTACCTCAGGATGAAACTGTAGCCACAAGCAATGTTACAAATGAATCTTATGTTTGATTTCTCAGGAAGACTACTGTGTTTCTCATATAATAAGGCCGGGTCTTAGTTTTTTTTGAGCCCCGAAAAAATGGCTAGGCCGTCTTTTGGGGGGTGACTTAATTCCCCCCCTTGCATCTTCGGGCGGGTGGGCAGCGATGGCTTGGATGTTGACCTCAGCGTTGGTGGGGCACTTCATATTGGGGTCAACGCAGGCAGCACCATATCCGGGTGTGCAACAAAAGTACTTCCTAATGGCAAGCCCCCCCCCATTCCCCCCCATTTCGCATGTTTTAATATAGGCCTTAATTTGGGGGGAGGGGTTAATTTCATTTCGTGCCTATAAAACATGCTGGGACTTCCTATTGGGGGAGGCCGTATTGTTGGAGAAACAGGGTAGTAAGGTATTAAATGTTCCTCTTTCTAGTGAATGCAACCTCACTGAAGATTGTAAAATTATTATTCATTTGTTTATATCCCTTTATTATTTTTACAAATAAGGAGGTAAAAATTTCCAAAACACCTTCCTCTTCTTATTTTCCTACAACAACCCTGTGAGATGAGTTGGGCTGAGAGAGAGAGTGACTAGTCCAAGTCATCCAGTTGCCTTTCATGACTAAGTTAGGACTTGAACTCATGTTCTTTTGCTTTCTAGCCTAGTGCCTTTTCACTAGACCAAACTGGCTAAATATATAAAAGATAAAGCTAAAAATAGTTTTTATCTTTAACAGTACTAGTGTGGTGGAATGAAAAATTAATTGTTTTCTCCTTACTCTAAAAATCTAACAAAAAATAAACTATCCTTGTATTTCATGTCAAATTGTTAAAGAATAAAAGTTCTCATTCTTTAAGTCTAAATAATTCCCATTGCTTATTTTTAAGATGAGGAAACAAAATGGATAATTCCCTGTCCCCGCATAGACACAATAGCATTTTTCTGAACACTTGTCATCTCTCTTGTAATTTTTAAATCAGTAGTGAAATAATGATTTTTAGGGGGGAAAAGTTGTCTTCAAGATGAGCTTAGCTTTTGATGTCTTCAAAAACACAGAGTATATCTTCATACTAAATAAGGCACTTGAAATATGTGCATATAAATAACAGTAAAAATATAAAAATAACTGTACTAAAAGTGTTATAATGTGAGAATAAGTGTGAGAATAAGATTTAAAGTTCTGACATATCAAGTCATTATTCTGAAATCACATTTCCTAAGAGGAAAAATCAGCTGAAGTGTTTTTGTTCTCTGTCTATATGCATACATTTAGCTTTAAATAAAAAAGGTTAAATATATGCTATTCAGTTAAAACTGTAAAATTCACCTGAACAGAGTGACATATCCAATAAATTTAAAGTCACTTCATTTTTTAAAAAATATATTTTGAAACTAAAATTTACAGAGCTACAGTCAAATATATTTTGCCATTTTAGAATCATGAATTCAGGATATAGTAAAGGAAAATTAATCTAGCTAGGCATATCTCTCTTTTTAATTATGCTATCTCTTTTTAATGTCTATTAGTTTTGTGTCATGTTACTGCATATATGGTTATAGTTTTTGTACAACACTCAGATAAGAGTTATCAAATAGCTGGATTATTTTCTACATTTACTGTACGGAAGCAGCATAGGAGAAAAAGCTCCTTTCAATCAGTCTTTTTAAAGAAACAACCTACTATAAGCTTTTTACCTTCTACAATCAGCTATACCATCTGCTATACTGCTTTCATTTCCTATCTGCTACTTACCGCAATCTAGGGCACCTAAACTGACCAACACAATTAAGACAAAAATACTCTATAATGTGGGCATTTTTAAAAAAAGGATTCCTTAAATTCTAGTATTAAAGAGGTGCAAATGGTACTAATGAAATGTCTGTAAATAATTTTAAAAGAACGAAATCATTATGTACAAAACAATTTATTTAAAAAATTAAAATAGGTATTCTTATATATTTATATAAACTTCCATTGTTCTATAAATATAAATGATTTTGATATAGTGAACAGAAATAAATGTGTACCAAACTGACACATTTGGGATACGATTAGTCAGAGATTATATTTTTGGCAGGAATGTAAATAAAAAGTTTTAAATGATACATCATTAGAGTAGCAAGTCTGTTGTGTCACAGAAATGATTAAATATGAAAATGAGTTTGCCACTGAAAACTGACACATCTTGTATAAACCTATTACAGAAGTATGAGCTGTAGTAGTTTATAGAGAGTCTATGAACCAATCATAGACAGTTTTTGCAGATTTACATATAAATGACTACACTGAAACATCAGGCTGTTGATTCTTTCAGGTTTCAAACATTTTTGTTCCTCCTGGTAGCATAAATCGTCGTTCTTTCTGGTCATCTATTAACACAAAGGAATGAAACCCAACAGTTATAAAGATTTGCAGAAATAAAAATGTCAATGTCAGACATATTCGAAAAATGCAAATAATCTAACTTGTGGAGTTTTTTGCTGTTTATTCCCCCAAACCTTTATTAATGACCACACTGAACTGATTTGCAATAGTACAGCCTTTTCAGCATTTCTTTTTTTAGCAAATTCATTAAGAAGGGGGGAATATCTACCAAGGAAACATTGTTCAGAACAATGCTAATAAATGGAATGTTGAATTACAATTTAAAAGGGGGGGGACAGCCTTCTTGCTCACTGCAGTGTTAATAACAACAAGAGACTTATTTCTACAGAAGATACAAAGCAAATTGCAAATATATTACAAAGTTAGGAGAAAAATAACAGTTCCTTAAACTCTATCAAATATATATGGGAGATGGTAAAAATACTTGACTCCCAGCTACTCTGTTCTGCACCTTCATAGGTCACAACTTTAAACACAGCTTAGAAAGAATCCTTTTGCTGGCTAAGTGTTTTCTTCTACAAGGACAAAACATGTAGTTAGGTAGGACAGGAGCTCTTCTGCAAGCTCCTCCCACAATGTTACTATAACAGGTAGAACAGCTTGTTTTCTTTCTTCTTCAGGTTACACCAAGGAAAGATTGGTCCACTCTTTGTCTGCAGCTGGTGTGCAACACAAATCCCATTAACTGTGCCACCAACAACCTAGTAGACAGATTCCCTGAAACGAAACTGCTCCTGATTGTAAATGGCTCTAACATTAGGGTCAATTAAAATCAGTTAGTCCTAATCTTGGACTCACCAAGAAAAAGGTCTAACTTCTGATTTTTCAATGCTGCACTGAACATAAAACAGGATGTTTGTTTTCCTGTGTTTTAAAACAGAAAAGTCTGAAAAAAAGAGTTTAAAAATATTTTAAATATGTAGGAAAAAGCTTTGCAACTTAAATACAAACATACTTACAAAATCTTACAGAGACTATTTACAACAATCTCAAAATCACATTTCCAACTTTCAGGGCAAATTTAATCCAGATGAAGACAAGGGGAATAGTATGTGCCTCTATCAGTGTTCTTAGGATCTGGGCTGGGTGAGAAAAATTTCTGACCCAGATGATTTCAGGGTGTGTACATTTCTCTCTATTCCTGCTCTTCCAACCTTTGATCAGGCTGCGGAGAAACAACAAAGTTGATGTGTGAACAACAAGCTGATGTTGAACTTCACACTGTAGTTTCTCCTTGTTTGCTGTTGGTAAGTCTGGTATAGAATTTCCTCCAGGAATTGAGTGTTTTTCCAGACCAGATCCAGAAGCCTGAAGTAATTCCCACAATTAGGGTCATGAGGTATTTGATCATGAAGACTGTGAAGTCTGGGTTCATTGGGGGGTGATGGTAGTTACTGGGGCAAGGAATGGCATAGCTCTTGCAGCTTTGAGCAAACCAACTCCTTTCCCACTGTTCCCTAAATGCTTGCTCATAAAAATAACAAGCAATCACTATGGTGGCCGGCACTGTATACAGAACACTAAAGATCCCAATCCTCACCATTAGCTTCTCCAGCTTTTCTGTTTTGGTGCCATCGTGCTTCATAATAGTTCTAATTCTGAAAAGAGACACAAATCCAGCCAGGAGAAAAGAAGTACCAATGAATAAGTACACAAACAAGGGTGCTAGCACAAAGCCACGCAAAGCATCTACATTGTTGATGCCTACAAAACAGACACCACTCAGCACATCACCATCAACCTGTCCCAAGGCCAGGATAGTGATGGTTTTGATGGCTGGCACAGCCCAAGCAGCCAAATGGAAATATTGTGAGTTAGCCTCAATGGCCTCGTGGCCCCACTTCATGCCTGCAGCCAAGAACCAGGTAAGAGACAGGATGACCCACCAGATGGAGCTGGCCATGCCAAAGAAATACAGCATCATAAACAGGATGGTGCATCCTTCTCGCTTGGTGCCTTGGGCTACAGTTCGGGAACCATCATCAGAAAAGCGCTCATTACAAACCACTTTCTCTTCCAGCAGAAACCCTGCAATGTAGGCCACTGCCACAGCAGTGTAGCACCCCGAGAGAAAGATGATGGGCCTCTCGGGGTAACTGAACCGCTTCATATCCACCAGGTAGGTGAGAACTGTGAAGAGGGTGGAGGCGCAGCACAGCACAGACCAGATACCAATCCAGGTCCGCGAGAAGCGCAGCTCCTCCTGCCCAAAATACATGAGCCCATGGGGGCGTCCAGGGTCACAGGGAGCTCCGCAATCTTTCTCACCCAGGAAGCGGTAATTCAGGTAAGAGGGTACCTTAAGCACCCGGGGGCAACTGAACCTGCCCGCCCGGTCCGCCAGGTGGCTCCCTCCGCCTCCGCCGCTGGGCCTGAGTTGAGGATTGCTGGTCCAAAACTCGGGTCCCAGAGAGGGAGTGGGCGTACCGCGGTCGGAAGTGTTCTGGCCCACGCAGAGCTCTCCGGCGCCGTGCACGGGGAATTTTTCGCAGCGCAGCGTGTCCGGCCACTGGAAGCCGAACTTGTTCATGAGCGCTTCGCAGCCCAGGCGCGCCCGCTCGCAAAGGGAGCGGCAGGGAGGCAACGCCTGTTCCAAAACGGTGCAGACGGGCGCGTACATAGAGCAGAGAAAGAACTTGAGCTCCGCCGAGCACTGCACTTTGACCAGCGGGTAGAACTGGTGCACCTCCAGACCCGCGTCCTCCTGGTTCGTGTGGCCCAGCAAGTTGGGCATGATGGTCTGGTTGTAGGCGATATCCGTGCACAGCGGGATGGTAATGGGCTGGCAATAGCCGTGGTCCGGCACGGAGATGCCGCGCTCGCCGTTGTACTGCGGCTGAGGTGGCGCCTGGCCCCGAGCGGAGAGCATCGGAGCCTCCGTCCACACCAGCAGCACCGCCAGCAGCAGGAGAAGCCAGGGAGAGCGCCCTAGGGCCTGGCTACCCCCTGCTGAAGACGAGGCTGCTTTGGCTCCGCTGCAAACTTGCCGACTCCACTTCTCGGCCATACTTCGCTGGCTCCTCTCTCGCCTTCGCTGCCTCGATCGACGACGTTTCCCGGGCTACTGCTGCCGCTGCTGCGCTTTAGATCTCCTGCCAGCGCAAACTTGAGACTCATGAAGGAAAGGCAGGAGGGAGCCAGCTCAGCAGCTGCTGCCGCCGCCGCGCACTCTTCAACTGCGCCACCAACCCTCTTTTCTCCGCCGGGCAGAGCGCACAGGATCCAGCTGCTCTTTGCTTCTTCCTCCTGCTGCTGCTGCTGCGGCCGCCGCCGCTTCTTCTGCCGCCACCGCTGCTGCCTGACCATTTGTGGCAATCCCTCAAGCCCTCTCTCCCTCGAACCGGTTTCCAGGCACCCCGCAGTCTGCTTTTCACCAAAAGGGAGGAGCCTTGAAACCGACGCCTAAGTTTGCCTGCGTTAGGCACCGTCGCCCAATATGTCTTCGCGCTTCCGAATGCAGTCGAAGTGGAGGTGACTCCAGAGAGTAATTTATTATTTTTTTTCTTCTTCACTTCCCTTCGTGATCCCGTCCAATTTCTGCGAGACACGAAAAGCAGGAACGGGCGGTTGTGAAAGGAGATCAGGGCTGTTGGAGTTTGCCTTAGAAGAAAACCTTGGAAAGTTAGCCCCATGTCTTGAAAGCAGCTAATAAATAGAAAGGGAGCGAGGAGCTGGCCGGAGAGGCAAACTTTTCTTTTTTGCCTGAAAAATTTGCACGAATATGTACATTTTAAAAGGAGGAGATAAGCTCCTCGCTCCCTTTCTATAGGTAACTGTTATGAGAAAAAGTTGAAGAGTTTGCAATCGGAAAAGTTTCTGGTCCTATTGTTTCTTTTTATTTTTCTTATAAAGTATCCATCTCATGTATTCAAAACTACGTTTATTCTTATACCTGTATCTTGTAAGTGACTGACAAATCAAATAAATAAATAAATACTGAATGAAATGAAACCCCTATGCTTTCATTTGAAGTGACTGAGGCCGCTTCCTGCTTGTCCTTCTTCAACGAATTAAAAAGGAAACAAATACCTTTTAAAAAAGCTAAGAAACTTTATGGCATGGCTTCTTCCAAGAAATTTAAATTTAAATGGCAAATTCTCCACCTGATTAGAAAATGTATCAGAAATTCCACTGATGAGAATTGAAAGATTCACTTGAGTAGGTAACTCAGAACTAAAGATCAAGCCCTCCCTAAAATACAGGAATAAATTTTAATATAAAATAGAATCCTATTGTGTATTGTATGATGTACAGAATCATGGACTAAGTCATGCAGAGTTTAATCAAGTGTCTTTAAAATCCAGCTTGCTTGCATAGTTTCCCATAAAAATCCAGGAACTTGCATTAAATGAGCCATTGTTAGTAAACAATATCTAAGCATTTACATAGAAACTCAGCTGTTGGGTCTGTCACTAGCATCAGATATATCTGAATGCTTTCAAATATAATAATTTATTAAATTGATATGTCACTGCACAATGAAGCAACTCTGGAATGTAGGAGCTAAGATAGCAAAATGCAACAATGAATAGATTTAGATTACCATTAAAACATATACCAAGTGTTTTAATCTTTGATTGAGTTCATATAATACACAAACTAGATTAGAGTTTTGAATTGTTAGCAAACCCATCCTCTATGATTAGTTCAATGTATCAGGTGATTTCAGATATTTCATTAACTAAGTAAATATGGGAAAATTAACCATAGGTAAAGAATTTATACAAATACAGCCTCTGTTTTAAGCATACCCATAACTTAGATATTGTATAATCAAGGCCAGATTTCTCCAACTTGGGAACCTCCAGGTCTATTGAGACTGTAGGCCAGCTAATCCATTCTTGCCAGTGTCAAAGGATGAATGAGTGATCAGGCCATCCCAATTCTGGGAGTTGGTCAAAACCCAGCACAATGCTAAAGATGCTTCATAAGAAGTGGTTATAATAGAATAATATTCTTTAGGAACTTCGGTGGCTCAGTGGTTAGAGTGTTACTTCTGCTGACTATTGGCTCTTTGCAATTTGGCAGATCAAATACCACCAGGCTTAAGGTTGACTCAGCCTTCTATCCTTCCGAGGTGGGTAAAATGAGAACCCAGATTATTGGGGGCAATATGCTGACTCTTTAAACTGCTTAGAATGGGCTGTAAAGCAGTATAAAGTGATATATAAGTCTAAGTGTTATTGCTATTGCAGAAGGTTCCTCAAACAGATGTTATGCAAGCAACTTCAAAAATGTCTTCCATTTCAAAGTATCATCATAAAATATAGTAGAAACAAACAGTGTTATTAAAATAGGTTTAATTTCAATATTATATTTTTTTTATAAAGGATTCTTGACAAATGATCATCTAGCCTCCAGTGAAGGGGATTTCCTTTTGTTTCTTTAAAAAAAGAAAGCTTTCATAGCTTCTATAAACAGAGATGGAGAGATGGTCCATTTGGTGTTCCATGGTTTGAAAACCCTGAATGCTGAGATAGACTATTGCAGAGAAAGATGATTGGTGTGTAGTCAGAAATGGCAGAAGTCATCGTGGGCCTTGATGCTAGAATGGGTGGGAATGATCAAAATTATCAGCCAGAGTCAGCTCCTGTTTTCAATCACTTTTGTTCATTGAACTGACATACAGAGAGAATTCAGTTCATTACGCAGAAGTCCCATCAGAGGGAAAATTTCAGGTGACATAAATTGGCTCAAATGTCTGTGGTGTGCTTCTCAGAGAAAACTGTTAGCAAATAACCAGGGCTTCTGCTTTTGCTTTATCTTTCTCCAAAGGCATTATTTTCTCCAAATCCCCACGTTCCCATTTGTGATATTTGGAAAAAAAACTGACAAGGGGCCGAGATAGAGCTTAGTAGGATCCCCCAAAACCCATCCACAGAGGTGGCAATAAAACAAGCCTGAAATTACATTGCTGTACACAGGAAGGCAAGAATTGGTTGAGATTCTGTTTTTCTTTGGGGGCAGTTGCCCACAATCCGATAAATTTCCCAGTCCTTTTTTTTTTTGCTTATCTAATTTTTATCACCTAATTTTCCCCAGCACTGCATTTTTCCAAGAGCACTACTTTTTCACAAACAACAATGATAAATTCTGAATAAGAGTGTGCATTTCAATAAAACATAGGACTGCATTAATTGTGTACAGCAATTGAGACTTTTCCATCTTACTTTGACCAAAGATTTGAGTCTTGTGCAACAAAACACATACATTCTCTGAAGTGTGGTCCAATTTGGTTCAAATAACTTTCTCCTCAGGTAAGCTGATTCTCACATGGAAATAATCTAAATGGTATACTATAAAATCTGTTAGCTTGATATATGCCTTACATTCTGTGTTTTTATTTTGAAAGAATCAGTAACTAGAACATTTTGCTTATGTTATTTAGAGATAAATAATATAAATATCGATTCCAGCAATGTTGCCCTACATTCAGAGAACATCTAGTTATATTTTAAAAAGGATAAAGAGTGCTTTGTCGCTGTTACATATCTGACTTTTTGTTTGTTTATTACAAAATTAAATGGGGTGACCTATAACCTGTTCAAAATGAACTATGTAACACATTCAATACTGAGAAAGTTATCTATGTTTATAGCTGATTTAGATCTAGTGAGAGTTTTACATTTAGGCAGGAAAAATTAAAGGTATAAGTACAGAATAGGCAAGATCTGGCTCAAAAACAGTAACTGTGAGACAGACCTTGGAGTCCTAGTGGATGATCTCTTGACCATGAGCCATCCGTGTGCAGCAGCAGCCAAAAAAGCTAATACAATCCTGGATTGTATAAACAGAGGCACAGAATCAAGATCACGTGAAGTATTACTACCGCTTTATAAAACCCTAGTCAGACCGCACCTGGAATACTGCAACCGATTTTTGTCATCATATACAGTTCAAAAAAGAGCAACTAAGATGATCAAAGGCCTGGAGGTTTACCACATGAAGAACTGCTGCAGGTTTTGAGTTTGCCTAGTATAAAGAAAAGAAGAATTAGGGGTGACGTGTTAGCAATATTCTAGTATTTGAGGGGCTGCCACAAAAAAAGCAGGTCAAATTAAGAAACAATGGTTGGAAACTAATCAAAGAGAGAAGCAATCTGGAATTAAGCAATTAAGTAATCTGGAATTAAGGAGTAATTTCCTAGCAGAGAGGACAATTAACCAATAGAACAGCTTGCCTTCAGAAATCGTGGGCACTCCATCACAGTTATTTCCTAGACAGTCACTTATCTGAAATTGGGTAGGTGCTCCTGTTTGAGCAGGGGGGCTGGACTAGAAGATCTCCAAGGTCCCTTCCAGCTCTATTCTATTTTACTGAAATGGGAGACTTCCAGATACTACCCTGGCAATTTGAAAATTACAATAAAGTGGTAGCAAGCCATTCCATTTTGCTGCCAAGGAAACTATATGGACATGCCCTTATGGTGATGAAGATTTTATTTCTATTGTAGGTGTATAGATGTGTATCTTTAACAAAGTTTGCATAAGTATGTCATTGCTGGATTCCTTTCTTCTTTCAAAATTATCACATGCATAAAAATATTGATGCAGTTCTTTTTCTTTTCACCTTTTTGTATGTATTATGTATTGTAATCATACATGTTTCCTTAGAAAAGTTTTTTTAGTTTTTCATGCTTAATGGAGCTTACTTCCCTGTAAATGCTACAGTGTTAGGCTCAATCCCATACAGAACACTTTATGGTAGACCTGGTATTACCTTCCTTTTTTTGTTTTTACATTGGTACTTTATTTGGACTGTACACAGAGGTGCACAGGGTTTCTTAAGCACTTTTTCTCAGCTGTCTCTGCCATCCCCACAGAAGAATGATTACTTTTTTTGCAGCAGTGGCACACTATTTCTCCATAGTGTGAGTTTCAACTCAGACTTTATTAGCTAGGATGACTTTCTGGAGGGACTTCAGATAGGAGAAGCCTACACAAGGATCTTCCTTGGATCAGTGTATAACTTTGTAAATGAATGAGGGAAGATATTGCTGCATGCAGTAAAAGTCATCCCTTTTTTGTATATTTGTACATTTTTTGTATATTTTGTACAGAGAGTGTGGGACTCCAGGAAACTACAGATTGGTGTTTCTAATTATCTCTTTTTTAATTCAGCATGTTGTTTTCAAATAAGTTCACAAAAAGAACTGGCTTCTCAAATTAACTGCTTGATAACAAGCTCTGTATTGTGCTCCATAAGCAAGTGTCATGTTCATGATGTCAAAGCCTGTCATTTATAGACCTGCTGGTAATTCAAAACTCTCTTATGATTAATTACAAAGCTACACTGGAGTGATCTGGACCACACAGGATAGCTTATGGCTCAAAGTTTGAATGGAACACGGAAGTGCAAGGAGTGGAATCCAAGTTGTGGTTTAAAAAAAGGTCAAGTTGGACTTGCACATTAAAAAAACAACAATAGAGCTTCAACCACATCTTACTGTAGAACTGCCCCCTTCTTCCATAAATACGCACTATGGATATGCATTCAGAGCTAAATGATATTTTAAGAAACTTGTTACTAATAAACATAGAAAAGGATAACAGGTTATAGCTAGAGTCAAGGAGTGTTGTTTGGATACAGAAATCATAGGATCCAAAATGTCTGGTTAGAAGTTGGCCTTGCTGTCATGGAAACCAGATTGAGGGGAGAGGGAGATTAGAATAATGAACCAAGGAGACCTTGAGTCAGATCCTCTCTCATCCAAAAAGTTCTGTTTCCATTATTCTTCCATAGGCTTATTCTGCATGAGGGAAGTCCAATGTGAATTACAGTGAATTCATTGGAGGAAGATGAAATCGAAATGTTAACTGAGATTTTGTCTTCAAGATGTTTACCTATATTATAAATTGGGAATGCCACAGAATAGTCTCATTCAGCTGGTAACAGGTTTTGCATGTATGTGTTGGGCCTGTTTCTCTTGCTGATTGATTTTGGGGGATTTGAATGAGCTATATATTTCATTTGAAATTATTAAGTAATTAAAAAAACCGAGCAAAAAGCAACTTAATCCCATTTGCATTTTCTTTAAATATAAATTTCAGAGAATTCAGAAACACCAACTTCTTATCATGTGGGCATGTATTTGATGGCTATGGCATGCTTTGCCTACTCTTTCATTCTTGTGAAAGGCCCATGAGAAATAAATTATGCCAAGACTAAAGTTTGCAAAGTTGTCCCTTATCCTGATCAAGACTCATGTTTTAAATATCTGCTACAAGTAGCAGCAAAGCTCACTTAAATTGTGTACCTCCTCAACCACAGCCTTAGTCAAAGGTCAACAGTTGATCTTCAGAATGGGTGCTCAGTTGACTCCAGCTGTATTAAAGCTGAGTCTTAATGCACAGTCATTGTGGCATAAATAGAAATGCCTAGGAACCCTTCTTAGAAAGAACCCAGAAAGATCAGCAGGATGTTTGACGTAGGAAGAAACCTGGGGGGCAATTAAATACAAAACGCATGCTATGCATTGGCAAATAGAACTAAGTCATGTACCCAGTATGGTATTTTGGGCATCTAGGTTAATACTCTGAAATCAGCAAGCTATTATTGTGCCATGCCAAAAGAAATCCCAGAATGTTCACCCTGGTTTGTTTTGATGTCTTTGCATAGCTGCGTTGGAAGAGAGATAATAAGAATTCCACACATTGGATGCTACTGCCCAAATAATACAGATTGTGTAGAAAAAACAGGACAATTTTATTCCAATTACTCTAGAGGAGCATGCCATTCTTCACCTGGCTCCATTTTAACAAGGACAGATATATATTATATTAATTATTTATTAGAGATTACAATACCTTTAAATGTTATTAAATTTAATTTGGTAGCATACAAAGTTGCCAGAAGCTTATTGTCAAATTATTAAAAGTTTGCCATCATGTTTTTTGTACTGGCATGGTGTGATATTTAAATGTTTTCCGCTTTTATTTTTCCTTGATATTTGTAATAAAGAGCTGTTTGTTCACATATAAACTTAGTTTATGGCAATTTGACTTAGTTCAGAAATAGCAGAGTTAGATCACCAGCAAAATAAGCTCCGGCATCTCTAAGTTTGTGTAACTTGCTAAAATCAGAAATACCATACAGAGATGAATATATAACTTAATTGCTTAACATAATGAATTACAATAGTCAAAGATTTTAAAAGCTGAAAAATGGCTGTAGAATATTGCCAAATAATTCAGAATTTGAACTAGAAATTTGATTTGTAATTAAAAAGAAGAATTTTGAAGATCACTTTCAAATTATTTATCTGTCTGAGACTTGGGCATGTTCCAACTAATGATAAAAACTCAGAATCTTTGGAAAATGTAACCTACATATGTAATTCAGAGAAAAAATTGGTTAATGCATATCCAATAAATTTAGTGAAATAAGGCTACGAAAAGCGGATGGTTTTCGAGTTGCAATTTTTCTTTAAAACTCAGAGGGGCTCATTCCTATTCTTATTTTTCATATTTTACTGTGAGTGCTTATTAATAGCATTAGCAAAAAAACTCTGCCAATTTTTCCTAATATGAACATTTGTACAATTGTTAAATAAAGAAGGAACATGGATCCCATTGAATGTCTCTCAATCATTAAGTCTGCATTTAGCAGGTCAAGCCTAAGTAGCCATTGGTTGAGCCTCAACTACAGGTAGTCCTTGATTTACGATCACAATTGAGCCCAAAATTTCTGTTGCTAAGTGAGACATTTGCTAAGTTAAGTTTTGCCCTATTTTATGACCTTTCTTGCTACAATTCTTAAGTGAATCACAGCAAATGTTAAATTAGTAATCCAGTTGTTAAGTGTATCTGGTTTCCTCATTTACTTTGTTATCAGATTATTATCTGATTACATGATCCTGGGACATTGCAATGGTCATAAATATGAGTCAGTTGCCAAACTTCTGAATGTTAATCACGTGATTATGAGATGCTGCAACAGCCATAAGTGTGAAAAATGGTTCATAAGTCATCTTTTTGAGATCTGCTATAATTTTGATGGTCACTAAATGAACTATTGTAAGTCAAGGATTATCTGTAGTACTTGTCATAAATGGAAACAGATCTACTTCATAATAAGCCAGAGATTGTATTGTGCAATCTCATACCTTGATGTTGTCACTTTGCAAAAGTCAATCAAAGCCAAATTCATTTAATCTTGACTTTCTATTAGAAATCGATTCCTGTTTAGCTATAAGAAAAATGATGGTCTATAATAAGAGGTAAAACTATGCTGAAAGACAAGAAGAATTTCTGTAGCTGAGCTTTTGATAAGAAAAGCAAGGAAGTGGAATTTAAAAAATGAGAAAGATTTTTGTAGAAACCAATCTTCCTTTACATTTTATTTTCTTATACTATTATTCATGATGTGCTAAAAATATGCTTCTTGTGGGTATTTCTTATATTATGGAACAAAGTAAAGCAATAGAATCACATGTATCAAATAAGGTAATAACTTTATTAATAATTAAATTATTAAGTAATACCTATTGGAGAAAAGGTTCTCATTAGCACAAAGTCAATTCCTGAATTGAAAGTCAGTCTCAAAGACAGTAAGACTAAATTACTGAGAGATAGAAAGAAGAAATTAGGCGAAATGTCTCTGACTTTTTTGGTTTAAATTAAGTAGAAATGGTGTGGAAAAGTACTGAGCAGTGAGTTGGTTGGTGACCTTGTTCTCTGGATATTTGTTGTCACCAAAAAAATACCTGCTAGCTCTCAGTGGGATTTCTGATAGTATATTTATAAATAAGGCATATACTGTGGTAATTTTGTTCTAATTTCTTTTTTTTTAATCCCATTTTTATTACTTGGACTTCTCATTTCTCACTTTCCATTAAGAAATGAGTGTATATGTTTTTAATCCAGTGCAATATATTTTAATTACCACTGTTTGCTTCTCTAAGCATTTTTGTTTGAAGATGTAAAAAGGGAATTGTTTTCCTTTTTGTTTTCTAGTGAGTCCTGCACTCCCTTAAGACCATGAAGACAATGTTAGACATTGAAGCTATGATGGATGAGCCCAAAGCTGACAGGAGGTAAACAATATTCTTTTTCTTTTCTTTTTCTCATTTCTTCAGAAGAAGTCAGAACTAACTTTAGTTGTCAAATGATTCTCAGATGGAGAACAAAGCAAAGCTGAGGTCACACTCAGGTCTTAATGAATTAGCATTCCCAGAGCACTCCAGGTTCTTTGGCTCTTTTACCCTAAAACTGAAATTCCTCTTAAGTCATGTTTGATCCCTACTGAGTGCATTTGTGCAGTTTTCTTATCAGAGTTACAAAAAACAAAAGTTCTGTTTTTTAGTTGATGATGATGGTTTATTTCCTGATGATAATTTACTTCCTAATCTACACAACAATTCTGGCATTCATAGTATTTTCTCCTCCAAGTGCTGGAGATTTCAGGAAAGCTTAAGTTCTTCCTAAAGTGCAAATGGTTGTTCTGAAGTAATTCATTTTCTATTTTGCATAATAGAAAACACAGCTATTTGAGATTTTCTTGATTAGAAAAATAATATGAAGCAAGTGAAATTGCTATTTATTATAAATGAGTGGAGAGAAGAGCCCAGCATTGAAAATCATCTGGGCAAGAGAAATGAGAATGCATTCAACATTCTGAATTATGAATCTGGAAGGTGATAGAGTTTTTTTCAAAATAATATAGGTTCACAAGTCATTTGGAATCTGAGAACAATAAAGTGATTAAAAATGTTCTGCATTTCTAAGCCTTAAAAATACTACTGCAATAACAAAAAGCAACTTTTATTCACAAATAAAATAAGCCGCCTCATTTGCCAAAAGCAAATTGTCAACTATAGTATAATAGACTGACAATGAAGCAGAGCAGGGGAGCGAATTGGAGCAATTAGAGTGAATTGGAGCAATTATCTATTTGGCCCTGCAGAACAAATAACTGGCAGAACAAGTACAACAGATTCTGTGAGCCTCTGGGGAGTCTTTCACAGAAAGGGTTTTAATCTGAAGACAACTCATACCTTGCTACTCAGGTTATACTGAATTCCACAAAATATTTATAACAGTAGCACATATATTCATGTGAGAACAATAGTAGAAGGAATCAAAATTAAGGGCACTACTCCATTTCATAGAGATAAAAACCTGTTGCATCTGAAGAGCTTCCGTATTAGTGATGAGCAGTGGATCTCTCTATCCATTGCCTAAACAAGGCATTTGCAAGTATATCTCAAAGGTCAAGGAGAGAGTCCAATTTCTGTTGGAAAGAGACTGGCAGAGCCAGGGGTGGGTGGGAGTGGAGTCAAGCAGGGAATTAGTCTGAAGTTATTAAGTAGACACAAGGGGGCACAATTTGACCCTTCTTGAATGCCATATCTAGGTGCAAACTGCCAATTTGGGAAGATTGCTGTGAAATAGTGATAAGCCAGGGATGTCAAACTCAAGGCCCGCGGGTTAGGGTTAGGGTTAGGGTTAGAGTCTGGCCCACAGGGTGCTTAAATCTTGCCCATGGGGCCAGCCTGGAAATAGCAAAAGACTGGCCCATGGTGCCTCTGGCAGCCAAAATGGGACTTGGGGGACGATGCACAGCCCCCCCCACACACCCCATTTTCAGTCTGGGCGGTCTCATGCTGGTCAAAATGGGGTGCAAGGGGGGGCCATGCAGGGTGCTGCAGGAGGCTTCCATCCCATCTCCCTCACCCCACAGCCGGCCCACAGAGGAGAAGTACAAAGCTGATCCGGCCCTCAAAGAAATCCACCTATGGTGACACCTATGGTATAAGCAATAAAGTGGCTACTTGAACTTTTCATGTGCAGGTCTGGTTGTTCATGCCTGACAATTTCACACAATATTACAGAGACTAGCTATGATGGACCACTGAAGTAAATTTAAAATGGCGGACTAACTGTTGCTGCCATTATGTTACCCAAAATGTGGGATCCAGTTATTAATCTGTAATGCAAGGCTTAGGCACTTTCTCTGGAGAATCAGATACTAGCATTGAGCATAGTTGTTTATGTGGGATACTAATCTTAAAAGACCTGTGATTTTTCCCTGTGTGGTCCCAAACACATACTGTTTAGCTACAGGAGGGACCAACATGTCCTTCTGACCTGAGAGCCACATTCAACCTTTGATGGCATACTCAGGAGGACAATTTGTGAAAACTCCTAATTTAGTTTCATTTAATTTATATTTAAATTCTGTAGAATTACACATCATGGTTATTACTCTGTGGTCATGTATTTAATTGTTTCCCTCTTCCGATACAGAAAACACAACATTTAGTGATAATAGGGGCCATGCCATGATTTTGGGGAGCCAGATATAATCCACACCATGGTTTTGTCTCCCATGCTGAAGATAAAGCTCCCAGAACCAACAACTTTGCTAAAGGAATTTTCCACAATCAAGGAAGCATTTTGGAATTAGGCTGGGATTTTTTAAAAAAGAAGAACCACACGAGGGGAAAAGGAATTGGATTGGACTCGATCTGGATCTCCTGATAGTTTTCATTTTGTTTCCTTTGTTTTGTTAGTACAGTCCGTCTTAGAACTTTCAGCATAGTTACTTGACATGTTTAAGCCTCCAAACCTTTCTAAGGCTGCAAACAAGCTGATGGGAGATGCCTTTCAACTAGTTCTACTGATTCCCCCTCCCCTTTTGCTTCAATTCTACTTGATCCAGGAAAAACAAACAGAATCCCGTAAGGAAGAGCAGGAACTTTTGAGACTTGCTACACAGTTATTGTTACTAGGGAAACAGCTTCCTTAACATTCATGCATGCTGCATCCCTGTCTGCCTCTTGTGTCTGCAGCTCAGCCAGCTGCCTGAAGGAGAGGGGCAGGAAGGGAAAGGCGTAAACATCTGCTGCAGTTTTTTCCATGCATGTCAGCCTCAAAATGTTTAATTTTGGGGATGTCCAAAACTTTTAGGGTATTCAATTGTGCTAATAAAATGAAGTTTGTTTGAAGGGCTGTTCCTTTATGTTTTAGTTTCATGATGTTTGCCACTGTTGTTGGAAAAAAATAATTATTTTTTCTTTCCTTCGAATTGAATTGAAAGATAGCTATCTTTATTTTTCCAGCTCTTGGAATTGTTATCCTCAGTTTCTAGGCTAGCATTTGCTATTGCTACTTGGCTTTGATTTTACTCTGTTCTCCCAGTTGATTAACCTTAGTGTAGCATTTAACCTAATTTCTTAAGTTTCCCAACTTTGATAACTTTAAAATATGTAGACTTCAACTCCAGAATTCCCCAGCTAGCAGGTAAGAATGAAGTTTGCACATGTTAAAGTTGTTGATGTTGGAAAATATTGTTCTAAACATCAATTATTTGCATTTTAGGCCATTCATCTATTTCAGCAGTTCCAGGAAAATTGATTGGGTCCTTGACTAGAGTGATAGACTGAGTCCTGAGCCTTGGCTCAGCTGACTGAACAGGATTCCAAATACAAACTGATGTTACTTCATGCGTTTATATCACTTCTCTACCACCCCAAAAACTATAGCTGTGTAAACAGTATGTAATTTGTTAAAATTTATCATAATGAACAAGACTGTATAGAAGCATTTTAAAGATGGAAATTCTTGCGCCTTGGATTGATTTTGATGGCTAGACAGCTGGTTGATTTTTAATTGGCATAGAAGATCCAAGTGGAGAAGACAGTCCAAAGCAGAGGTAGTATTCAGAGGTTCTGACCAGTTCTGGAGAACCGGTAGCGGAAATTTTGAGTAGTTCAGAGAACCGGCAAATACCATGTCTGACTGGAGATTTTACAGTATCCTTCCTCTGCCACATCCACCAAGCTATACCCACAGAACTGGTAGTAAAAAAATTTGAATTCCACCTCTGGTCCAAAGATATTTGTAGCCACCTATTATTTCTCATTAAAGTATGCTTTTTAGATGAGAAGACATTAGGATTGTAGTTAGTTCATAATTCTTATTTTACTTTGGAATTAATAGTAACAGTAATATATTAAAGTGGGAGGACAACAAAGACCATTATCCAGAATATAAAATTTCTTAAGTGTACATATGGCAATTTTCTCAATTATCCATGTTTTCCAGTATGAGACTGTTTTTTAGTCTCTGAAAACTGCTGAGCTTCATCTTTGCCATTTACTGTTTTGGTATAAACAGTGTTTACATGGATTACTTCACTTGTAATTTTTAGGGTTCATCCTCTTTTTTTTCTTGAGAGTCTTTAGGTTTCTGAGGGTGAAAACCAGAGGTGGTATTCGGAAGGTTCTGACCAGTTCTGGAGAACCGGAAGCAGAAATTTTGAGTAGTTCAAAGAATCGGCAAATACCATCTCTGACTGGAGATTTTATAGTATCCTTCCCCTGCCACGCCCACCAAGCCACGGCCACAGAAGTGATAGTAAAAAAATTTGAATCCCACCACTAGCGAAAACCTTGTAATCAAAGCATTTTGTCTTTAGTACACATACATAAAAATATGCATGCTCAAATGTTGTAGCATTTCCAAAAGTAGGAAGTTGCTTTCAGGCAATGGCCCATTTATCTCAGCATTGTCAAAAATGACTGACAGGAGTTTTAGAGGGTTGCAGGCAAACATCTTTCACTCCCATTGCTCGCAATGTAGAATAAACTCAAAGAATAAAGCCCTGTGGTGGCTAATTAATAATTAGCAGCTGATAAAATATGGTAAGACAATCTCTGAAACAAGCAAAAATAACAAGCTTTGGATTTTTGAATTCGTGAATCAGGGGACCAGTTATACAATAGAGGATACTACAAAGGGGCACCTGCCCAGAGTTGTCTGAAAGATCGGCAGCTAAATAAATGTTTTAAATAGAATCAATAAATAAATCTGCAATCCTCAGCTTTAGAAAGAGTGGGATTTTCAAAGTGATCATTGCTACCAACTGTGATGAGATATACTTGTTTTCTTCTGAGAAATGTGTGTATGTGGGAGGAGCACATACATGGAAGATAAATAGGTTTGAGGTTTAAGTGTTTATATTTTTCCTGTTAGTACAGTGAATGTGAAAGGAGGAATGTAGATAATTTGTGCCTATTTATTTGCTGTATATAGGAATTTAATTCTATATTCCAATCTACATTGGTTGGGGAATCAGAGAATTGAAAGCCACAGGTCTTAATGTGTGGCCCAGTGTTCCTCAATTTATCAAATTTGAGGAACATTACTCTTCTCATATGACAGCTAAGAAGCAGCAAACATATAATGGCCTTAAGATGGCCAGACTTTGAACTATTCTCCAGCAAACAGATATGTTCAGATTCAGGAATATCTACAATAGGCAAAAAAAAAAAACCCACTCCTGCTTCCAATAATAATTCATAGCACTAGTCCTTCAAAATGAGAAGTATCAAGGCAAATAATCAGGAGTTATACAATACTGATTTGAAAAGTTATTATTATTTCAAGAAAGATAAACATTGAGACCCATTATCACCAATGAGGAAGAAATTCTCAAACTTTCTGGTAAGATGAACCATGATAATTTCAATCAGATTGACTTTTCCTATCACCTGTGTATTACACATTCTGGATTCTGCACTATATAATAAGGTTGTCAATTGAAACCCTTGAGAAATGCAGTGATTTTGCAATGTGAGGCTGACAGGGAAAGAAAACCTTCTATATAAAGAATTCCCTTTGAACTCAGTGGCATTTCTTGATAATAAAAGGTTAGAAAACTTGGCCCTAGTTGCTTTACTCATAGAACTGAAAACAGAAGGAGAAATAACTTTGTAAGTGTAGGTGTTGAAAGCATGAGAGCTTAGAAACAATTCTTTTACTTATTGAATCCTCATTTTTAAAAATATTGTGGATATGGTGCACAGTCACATAACTAAAAATAATGATCAGAGGCTTTTCTAGTTAAGAGGTATTAGCTATAATTCTATAATCATTTATAGTTTCTACTGAACTTCTACTGAATAATTCCAGAACTAAAATAAGAGGAGACAATGGGCATATCAGTCTTGTTTCTTTTTGTATTTCATAGAATTTTGTTAAATTTCCATTAACAATTACATGTGCTTTCTATGAAGTGTTAATCGATCCTATTCGTTTTATAAAATTCTTTCCAAAATGCATATCTTCCAAAATCTTGAACAAGAACATCCAGTTCAAATTGTCAAAGGCCTTATCTGCATCTAAGAAAATCAGTGTGGGTTGCAAGAAGTCACATTTCAAAAATAAAAGGTGAATAGAATAATTGGATAGAGTTTATCATGGTCACAGATCAGGATTCAAAATAAAAGAATAAAAATATAAAACAAGATAAGAATGTTACAACCAGAATATATCCGATTTTACAGTATAACAGAATTTGACTATGTTCAAGGAAAGTAAATCATATTGATCGGATAAGAACTATACATTAAAAGGTGTTGTACTAGGTAAGAAGTTTATTTATTTATTTATTTTTATTTTGTCAAAAGCTTACAATATAACAGAAACAAGAATAAACATAAGTTTAAATACGAGAAATAGGAACTAATAATTGGGGACAATAGGACAGAGAAGGTAGCCACGATTGTGTGCTTATGCACGTCCCTTAGTTTTATGGCAAGTCAATGAATTTTAATAGCCCTTATCTACAGGTGTAGAGTGTCAATACATAGAGTATCTTTTTTTATATTAGCATTCCCAAACCTTTGGGGGCAGGAACGGTGAAGACTGTTAAGGTTATTCAGAGTTTGGGCATATATGATATAAATAAGTTGTTCAGAAAAGCATTTGTGGGCAAAGCATATTGGAACAGTACCTTAAATGTGGGTGATCAACTCTGATGATGTGCCACCATAAAATGAGTAATATAATAAGTTTTATAGTTTTGATAACCACCACCTAGGCAAAAACCTCAGCCCTTGTATCTCCTTTCTAACACTACAGTACGAAGACCATCAAATCAAACCACAGAGAATCACTTTCTCTATTTTTGGATTGTAGTTTGCTTAAGTACCTATCAAGGAGGTGAACAAGCTGAGTAGGACCATATCCTGAGTAGGACCATATCCTGAGTAGGACCATATCCTGAGTAGGACCATATCCGGAGTAGGACCATATCCTTGGGAAGGGATGACAGATCTAATTGGAAAACAAGTATCTTTAATTTGCTTTTCCATGCTTAAAGCTGAATGTACAGAGTTGGGATATTTAAAATGCAAGGAGCTTTAATTTTTTTATCCAGTGGTCTGGACCATCATCACAGAATCCAAGATGTCAGAACTACAGAGCCAAAGAACATTTTGATCCAAAACATGAAGATGTGTAACCAGGCATTGGACTCAATCCTACGATGCCAATCACATGAAGAAGTTTTGAGGCATAATATTGAAATATGTTCCTGAGAAATTTGGTCTAAATAAAATATAGTGTAAAAGAGTTACATGGTCTTGACTGGGCATTAAATAACATATCTAATTTGATCTCAGTATATTTGGAGTGTGGTAAAGCCCCTTTTGCTATGTAAAATTGGGGGCTGTGCTGTTTAATTGTCTGGGCATTTTGTATCTTACACTTTCTGTACATTCTGTGTGGGGTCCTGGCATTAAAAAATATGCATGGTATTTAAGCAATTTAACCTACTCAATGGGATGATATAAAAGTTGACTGACTAATGCTTACAGAGTAACTAACTGCATCATCCATCCACATATACAGGTAGTCCTCAACTTAAAAGAGTTCATTTAGTGACCAAAGTTACAACGGCACTGAAAAAAAGAGACCTATGAACATTTTTAACACTTATGAACTTGCAGCATCCCCATGATCACATAATCAAAATTCAGGCACTTGGCAACCGTCTCATATTTATGATGATTGCAGTGTCTTGTGGTCATCTTTTGTAACCTTCTGACAAGCAAAATCAATAGGAAAGCCAGATTCACTTAACAACTCTCTTGCTAACTTAAAAACTGCAGTGACCGCACTTAAAACTGTGGCAAGGAAGGTTATAAAATGGGGCAAATCTCACTTAACAAATGTCTCATTTAGCCACATAAATTTTTGGCTCAATCATGATTGTAAGTTAAGAACTATCTGCAATAGGATTGAGATACGTTTGCTAATTTTACTGGTTGATGAGAAAAGTAATGTCATAGAACAATGCATTAATATAGTAGACAATAAATCAATAATACAGCTTTGTCTGTCTTCTCTATTAATGGGGATCTTGATGGCATAGTACCCTGGGCAGCGACAACTTTTATTGTGGTGCCTTGTATTTGATGACGAAGGAAAAAGTATGAAGGTTAGATTTGTGGTATCAAAGAATGTATTAATTCCATTGCATTATCTGACACATTACCAAAAATAGTTAGCCTCCAATGCAGAGGTGGGTATTTAGCAGGCTCTGACCAGTTCTGGAGAACCGGTAGCGGAAATTTTGTGTAGTTCGGAGAACCAGCAAATACCACATCTGATGGGAGATTTTACAGTATCCTTCCCCTGCCATGCCTACCAAGCTACACCCACAGAACCGGTAGTAAAAATATTTGAATCCCACCACTGCTCCAATGTGAGTAAATAAATACAGAATAAATCTGATCACAGCACCACTGTATGAGTTGATATTTGGAGTCCAGCTGTAACAGTTTCTTACTGGAAAGCTTGTGAGATTATTAATTACTTGAGAAAGTACAGTGGGTCCCTTCTCTCATTTTCTCTCCTCTCTTTATCCCTTTTGCATAGCGTTATCATATTTTTGAATGCATAAATCCTATATAGTAATTTTGGCCTTTTTTGCTACATTGTCTTACTAGCGTTGTACTCTTTTATCCTTTTCTTATTTTCCTGGGCTACAATACTGACCACCTTTCTTTTGCAGCTGCCCAATTCTCTCAGATACCTCTTTAACCTAACTTTCTCTTTCTCCAAGCTGCCATTATTTCCATCCTATCATCTCTTTTTCAGACATTAAATCTTTTCCACTGCCTCTGCTCTTCTAATTCTTCAGATGTTCTGAGCAGGAAAAGGCGGTCAAGAGGCAATTCCCAAATGCCCAATTGGGCACAAACCAACAGCTTACTTGGGGCTTTTAAAAAGCACAGCTTGTTTGCATACCATTGGTGGAAATTGGGGGACTGGATTCTGAAGGCTAATACGTATCTCTGTATTTCCTTTGTGATGACCCTTGTTCTGGAAACACTGGCTTGATTGTTCAGTTAGTTTCTGCACAGTGTTTCCTGCCTTTGGGCAAGAGAAAGCTCTTTGCCCTGCATACCAGAATGACTTGTTTTGTTAGAAATTCTTTAGTGCAAAACCTTTTTGTTTGTGTGCAAATTTACAGGAAGGACAAATAGTGAAGATATATGCTTAAAAAGTTGGTTAACTCTCTTTTTGCCTTGTTCCATTGTATCATTCCCTGACCCACTTCTCAGAACATAATTTCACCAGTTAGCACAGCAAACAGGGGAAAACATAACAAAAACTAAAGTATGCATTTCTAGAAAAGTTAAGACAAGCCTGAGAGTGAATGACAAGCCTAGAATTACCCTTCCTGACTCAGTCAGGAACTGAACCTTGGTTATTCCTGGTCCTTGTGTAACACACAAAAGCCAATTTAAGAATACATTAATTGGTTTCTCTTAGCCAATAAATACACGTAGCTTAGAATTTAATAGTTTACTTGCAAAAATGTATTATTATATATGCACTTTCAGGTATCTTAAGCACTTCATACTTGCAGGTCTTATAATGGCTTTATAACATAGATAACACTATAGACCCACTGCAGGCTGGTCAAATTCATACTATATACACTTCATAATGTATAGAATTCATCTATTTCTGTCTTTCCACAAAATACTGCACAATAAAGTAATTGGGCTGAGTTCAGTTTAGAAAAATGAAGGAAATATTGTCACACATAATCTAATAATGTCAACAGAGGTAGAATTTCTGATTTTCTACCCAAAGTTATTGGCAATAAGTGCATGTAGTTAAAAGATAGGATTAAACTGGATACTTCTCCACAATGCAGTCCATTCAAGTACATTATGTTTGGCCTGAAATTCCAGGCAACTCCTATCTTGCACCTGTGCACCTGTTTTTTTTATACTTACACTACAGAACCTGATTTTTCACGCTTTCTATTCATTTTGTTGAATAGGCTCCAATGTTCAAGTCTATTAAGATCCGTTTGATTTTTAGCTTCTCTTTTGAACTGTTAGTAGCCCTCTCTTCCAGCTTTGCATAATTTGTAAATTCGATGAGTGTTTTCCTCCACGTCTAAGACACTTATAAAAATGTTGAAGAACTCTGGTCCTGAGACAATGATATGTCCCTCTGCACACCTCCCTCCATATAGACATATTAAACAAATACTACCAGATATATTTGGAGAGCTCCTTGATTTAGTTCTCCAGGATCTTGAGTGTAAGGAAGGCTGTGTCACTGGTAGAAGAAAACAACATAATTATGCAAGGAACAAGATGGTTGTTTTCTCACTTCTGCACTTACAACTTTACTACTCTTTACTACTACTGACTTGCCTTTTAAGCTGCAGCATCAGGACCACTGGTGCACCAGCAAGTAAATGTGAATTAGAGATCCTTCATCTTAGTTGATTATGAAACTGAGCAAAAAAGGCACATGAATGTTTTCTGTCTGTGTTCTCTATATAGACTTTATATAAATAGGAATTAAGAGACACTAGTAATTCAGTTATTATCATAGTATCAGCTTTTGGAAAACATCACAAGGATGAATTAACATCTTAACATTCACCTACTAAATAATTCACCATGACTAAGGATTCTTGGCATACAATCTTAGGGGTGTCAAACTCAAGGCCCGGGGGCCCAATCTGGGTCACAGGGTGCTTAGATCTGGTCCATGGGGCCCTCCCAAGCTCCAATTTAAGCTGCAACAGCCTCTTGCAGCCTTCTGCCAGCAAACATAGCGCTCAGGGGCCCCTGTTTTCATTGTCAGAAGGCTGCAGGAAGCTGTTCTGGCCAAAAATGGAGCTCACGAGGGCTGTGCATAGTCCCCCAGGAACAGATTCACAACTTCAGGATGCTTCTGGACTCACGGGTTATACTGGGTCAGTAAGTAGAGGCTCTGGCCAGAATGGTTCAAAGGGTATGATCTTCCTAGAACAGAAGAACCTTAAATTATGCCCATATCACCTTCCAGTTAGATTACTGACATGTACAGCCACTTGGGTTGCTTTTAAAGATATTGAGAAACTAGTTGATCAAAAATACAGCAGCCCCATCCTTTCAGTGTCCTTGCATTTGAAGTACGTTACACTGATTTAGCAGATTCTGCATGTTAGAAGGTATCTCCAGGAACACCACCTATTGTGAGTATCTATCTGACCAACTAGATCTCCCAGGGAGGAACTTCTGCAAATCCTGAGTTCGGAAGGAAGGGGTTGAAGTGAGGTGATACAGCTTTTCTGTAGTAGTATCAATCTTGTGGAAGAGCCTTATTCTGGATATGATTATGGTGATTGTAATTGAAATTTATTACATTTATATGCTGCTGATTCCCAGTGCCTCTGGATGAGGAACATCAGGTTGCTTATCTCTTTGCTGATCATTTGGAAGATATTGAAAACAAATTGTTTTAAAAACTTTTCCTCAATGTGTACATTGCCATCTCTCATTTGTTTCATATTGTATAGCTTTTGCTTTTGTATATTTTAATTTATATGTAAGGTTCCAAGAATCTTTTTTTATTATGGTAGCATGACATTTTCATAAAAAGAAAAACTCAGAATTATGTTTTAAAAAATCACATGGAGCCTTACAATCCTGTTACACTTTATTAAATATCATATTAAATGAAAACAATTGACACTTGACAAACCATACATTTTTCATAGTAAGACAAATTACACATTGAATACAATGTAACATTTACTCAACCATACTGCTAACTAAGCTGGCATTAAAGCATGTGGCTATATTATGTATACATACTTAATATTGTTTGATTACCAAACTCCTGTTAAAAAGAGCACCATTTTGTGCCTCGTATAAAGAATCCCAACTAGGGAAAATTTTGTAGGTAGCACTGCAGAAGTGAATGTTCTGAGGCCACGTTCAGGGAATATCTTAATGCAATCTTTCAATTTTTGCTTTAAAAAATATTGCAAGGCAATAATACAGATAAGTGCCTCTAAAACTTTCGGTCAAAAAAAAATTGTATCATGATTTGGTGAAGAATGGAATGTAATTCTATTTATATGGTCTCCATATTCCACATTAATCTGTACAGTCCAAATGTCATTTATTCTATTAGGTTACAAAAACAATAATATATTTTTGGGAAATACATACTCTATATGCACCATACATTTATGTGCATGGATGTCCATGCAGTCAAAATATCACATTGCCTTCACTGTTGAGACGAGCAACATTCCTCCTTAATTAATCAGAAAAATTGGAAATATCTATTCAAAAGTCATTCACATATTGAAAGCAAGACTGGTCCAAAGCCTCCCCAACCATTGTTATATATTTCCTGTGCTTGTTTAATCTTATTCCTAAGAGGCAAAGTACACATTATTCGCCACGACGCAGATGCTCTGAATTTTTGAGCTATTCAAATGGGAATCATATTGAACCAATTTTCCAATGTAACATTGGTAACGAAAACCCTGTAGACCAATTTTCTATCACTATTTCTACATTCTTCATATAATGGAGTTCCTCTTATCTTTCATTATAAGGTGATCTTCTTATGTTTCAAAAGTATTCTCTATCTTCTCATTGAGAAGCTTTCTAAAATAGGGAGGAGTTTAATTAAAAGAACTGGATGTAATTGGAAAGCATTTTTTCTTCCAATACCAACCACAGAAGTCCAATCCATGCATGATTGTTTTTCCATGACTGCCATATTCCTGGCCATTCCAATAGCATTTCAAACAAACTATTAGGTGGAATGGTTAGATTGCATAGCTAGTATTTACAAATGGGTGAAGACTCCATCCAATTAATCATTGAAGTCTTATTAGAAAAATAGGGAACCCAATTATGGGAAAACAGCAGATAGTGTTATTTCAGTAACATATATACCAAGTCACAATTAACATATACATGGAAAATTAAAAATATGTAATCTTGAATTCAAAGTACTTGAAAAGTGGATAGAAACTGCATTAGGTTTTGGCTCTTATTGAAATTCTGAAAGGCTCAGGGTTGTCATAAGCATTACATAATCAGGGGAAACAGGAAGTACAAATGACATGGCAGGATCTTTTAGAGTTAGAATTCAGTCCTGTTGTAGTCAAAAGCACAGGTGTTAGATGCAAAATCCATGCAGAATCACAGTGGAAGTAGCTGCAAAATATAAAATCCCTTGTTACGCATTGTTCAGAATAATTCAGAATTTCGTTTTTATCGCCAACGTAAGAGTTACATAGTTCTGCCTAAACTGATCTGCAAAGCAATAAGAGTGATGAAATGGCTATGTTGGGCAGGATAAAGGACCATATTTTGACCATAACCCGGAAGGAACTTTAGGGTAAAACTTGTACAGGTTTCCATTATGCACTAAAAGAGAACAGAGATGAAAATAAAATTGTATAATTACTATTTGCCAAATCATAGATTTGAAGAGATTCCTTCCTTCCTTCCCCCGCACCCCCAGCAGCTGTATGATTGCACTGCACAATGTTGGAGATCGCACTATAGCTACATATTTCTATTTACATTCCAGTGATAATTCCTCACCACTATCACTAAAATTAGAACTATAATAAAACCTAGCTAACTTATCCACTTCAAGTAATTGATCTTCTACCATAATTTTAGTGCCTTAAGGAAAACCATACAGAAACTTTAAGAAACAAAATAGAGATTCTATACCAGTGCACTATTTTCTTTAGTGTATAAATGTGAACTAATACTAAAGACAACAACACTGGATTCAAATGGATTCTATAGAAAAGAACTAGGGGCAAATAAAATAGATATATTGAAAAACATATGGATTTTAAATTTGAATGTGTTTTATATATATCATCTTCCATGTACAATTACATCTTCCAAGTCCCAAACCCTTGCCTTCTGTTGAGTTTTGAAAAATCACCTCAAATAAATCATGATTTATTCTCTGCAGATTGCTTTAGTTGTGCTAACTTCTAAGGGTTGTCATTGTGCTTTGGAGAAGGTTGCAAAAGGAGCATCAATGATTCCCCTTTTTGTTTTTCATGAAGTTTCTTGGTTGGATATCAAGGCCCATTCCAAAATACAGAGATTTGTAGCTTAAACAGCTACTCCCACCAAAAAAATTAAGAGGAGAAAATTGAATTACTAATCAATACACTCTAAGAGATGGATTTCCAGCCTCCAAATTCTAACTCCCCCTTCATCCTTTTAAATCAAGAACTTGTATTAAAAGTGAAATTCATTATTTTCAAATTGTAAGAGCTGGCCAATATATTCAGTGGCATCAGGAACAATTTTTGAAAGAATCTCATAAAATCTAAGCATATATCCTAAACATTTGATTTACTGAGAATAATAAGGTGCTAGGCATTTAACCCATTGAAGGAAATAACTCAGTGAGTTACTTTCTACATGAAACCATCGTGCATTTAATATGGAGAGAAATGGTTTCATCTCTCTTTAAGTTATTACAGAAATTTACAGAAATCAATCTTCCTTTGATAGTTTTGTTAATTCTCAAATTTTCTTTCCCCTTCCATTTTTTTACAGCACTGAAAATTTTTTAGATAACCTTGAAATAGCCAAGTGAATATATGATCTAATTTGAAAACTACTACACAGAAAACAAAGATTAATACATTTTTGTTAAGTCCAAAATGTTTCATTGGATTTTTGATTACTTGTTTCCATGGATATAAAGTTTTAAAGAAAGGTGGCAAAGCTTGTTCAGGCAGGACAAAAACATTTATTTTAATTTATATATAATTGTTGGGAATAGTGTAATAATAAAATCATATTGACAAAGGTTCCCTTGTATTAAAAATTAGTTTTTTGCAAAATCATGTATTCGCCAGATCCAAGTAATAAGTTGCTTTCAGTTTACAAAGCAAATGCAAACTATAAAACGTATCCCTGTTTTCCAGCTTTTATTTATAAAAGCATTAAGATTCCATAATTGAATTCATATACATGAATGAATGAATGAATGAATTTCTTAGAAATTTGTTATACTATGGAAAATGTAATTCTCTTTTATTTCAGGAAAATTTATTCTTCCCCATCTACAATAACATTCTACTAGTCATGTTAGGGGTGGTATGTAGAAGGCAAATCCAACTATTGCCTCCACTAATTCCCTCTCCCTTTCACTTTTTAAGAAAGGAAGAATAGTAATTCCTTATTGATTAACAATGTAAAAATTAAACAGGAAAATCAGCTGTATGAAAATGCATAATATAGTGCTTTTGTCCCTACCATCTTAATATCTTAAAAAAATAACTGGAAGAGTCCTTTGGTTAGAAAAAGAAAGTATTTTGAATTTGGATGATTATTCAAGGCTAATATTTCTAATGGCTCATTCAGCAACTAATCATAGTGTTATTCAGCACTATCATAGTGCTTTTCCAAATGTAAACTCATTTTTTTCTTCATCTTCTCTAGTTTCCTTCTTAGAAAATATTGTTGAAGCAAGACATATGAACAAGTTGAAATATAATCACAAAAACAGTATAACAATAAGTCCCTTTTCTCAAAAGGGCATAAAGTATATATATTTGCCCATTTATGTCACTTTATTCAACATAGGCAGAGTACCCAAATTCTAACTAAGATGCATTTATTGCCATGGTCAAATTAAAAATACTACATTTACTAGCAGTAAAAAAAATGAGCAAAATTATAAGATACTGACTGTCACAACATATCTGTAGCCTGTTTCAGCTTAGAAATTTGATGAATCTGAAATGAGTGGGACTTCCCAATGAATAAATACACTGTTTCATGCCATGACTGCCTTTTAGCTACAGGTAATATAAAGAAAGTTGTGAACACCAAAGGTGTTGCCTTACTATATTTAAGACATTGCTGGTGAAACTTAAACATTTTCACAAAAGTATTTATACCGCAGTCAAGTAAAAGTAATAAAATCAAACACAAAAGACTGAGGAAAAAAAGCCAATTATGCCACACATCAATAAATTTTCACAAACGTCTGTCAAATCACAATGTATCAAAATACGTGCAGTACTTTAAATAAACTGAGAAGGAGTGGGGAATCAGATCTTGTCAGCATAATTTTTCTTGTGATTGAAATCCAAGAAAGGAAGCAGATAATGGTGCCTTTATAATGTTGACTGTATCTTGTTTGTTTGTTTTTTCTCTTCTCTAGTCTGGTGATCTTAATTCCTATAATGAAACAACAGAAATTAGAGTAAACATTATGATGAGAGGTCGTTTAATAATGATAAAACAATGGTATCCTGTTCTTTTAATGTTAACCAAAACGAGCATTAAAAAATTTAAGGATAAGATTCAGATTTGCAAGCCTCTCTTCAAAGCCAAATGCCCAATTCCATAGACTTACAGAAATATTTTATTTATTAACTATAGTTGATCTGTTTCTTGATTCAATAAGCCGCAGAGTAATTTGCCGCAGAAATCATTTCCATCCACACAATGTTAAAATAAAAGCCAGCCAATCATAAATAAAATCGAAGCAACAACTAACTCTTCACTAAAGAAAGTTGTAATATTCAATCTGTATTAGAATGATTATTAGACTTTCTGGAAAAGCCATGTTTTAATGACTTTATGGAAAAAAATATGGTGGGAACCAATACAAAGAACAATGTTTCAAAAAACTAAACAAAACAGGCATTCCTTTATGGAAGAGAGTTCAAGGAACTCCACCATTTCCAATTCTATTGAGCAGGAAGAAATCATTGGGAGAACATTCCCTAGATATCTAGGTCTTCTGAAGGTTTGGTTTTAAAAGTAAAA
This sequence comes from Pseudonaja textilis, assembly GCF_900518735.1. The sequence continues at coordinate 249,390 of NW_020769391.1, forward strand.
AAAGTATGTTAAAAGTAATAAAAAAACCTGCATATTAAACTGCATCCAAACTGGTAACCAGTGTAGCTCTAGCAGTAGAGTCATGATATACAGGTGAAACTTGAAAAATTAGAATATCGTGCAAAAGTTCATTTATTTCAGTAATGCAACTTAAAAGGTGAAACTAATATATGAGATAGACTCATTACATGCAAAGCAAGATAGTTCAAGTCGTGATGTGTCATAATTGAGATGATTATGGCTTATAGCTCATGAAAACCCCAAATGCACAATCTCAGAAAATCAGAATATTGTGAAAAGGTTCAATATTCTAGGCTCAAAGTGTCCCACTGTAATCAGCTAAGCCATAACCCCTGCAAAGGGTTCCTGAGCCTTTAAATGGTCTCTCAGTCTGGTTCAGTAGGAAGCACAATCATGGGAAAGACTGCTGACCTGACAGTTGTGCAGAAAACCATCATTGACACCCTCCATAAGGAGGGAAAGCCGCAAAAGGTAATTGCAAAAGAAGTTGGATGTTCCCAAAGTGCTGTATCAAAGCACATTAATAGAAAGTTGTGCGGAAGAAAAAGGTACACAAGCAGCAGGGATGACCGCAGCCTGGAGAGGATTGTCAGGAAAAGGCCATTCAAAAGTGTTGGGGTCTTTCACAAGGAGTGGACTGAGGCTGGAGTCAGTGCATCAAGAGCCACCACACACAGACGGATCCTGGACATGGGCTTCAAATGTCGTATTCCTCTTGTCAAACCGCTCCTGAAAAAAAAAACGTCAGAAGCGTCTTACCTGGGCTAAAGAAAAACAGACCTGGTCTGTTGCTCAGTGGTCCTCTTTTCTTATGCAACTTTTGCATCTCATTTGGAAACCAAGGACCCAGAGTCTGGAAGAAGAATGGAGAGGCACACACTGCAAGATGCTTGAAGTCCAATGTGAAGTTTCCACAGTTTGTGTTGATTTGGGGAGCCATGTCATCAGCATTGGTCCACTGTGCTTCATTAAGTCCAGGGTAAATGCAGCCGTCTACCAGGAGATTTTGGAGTACTTCATGCTTCCTTCCGCAGATGAGCTTTATGGGGATGCTGACTTCATTTTCCAGCAGGACTTGGCAACTGCCAAAAGCACCAAAACCTGGTTCAGTGACCGTGGGATTACTGTGCTTGATTGGCCAGCAAACACACCTGACCTGAACCCTATAGAGAATCTATGGGGCATTGCCAAGAGAAAGATGAGAGACATGAGACCGAACAATGCAGAAGAGCTGAAGGCCTCTATTGAAGCATCCTGGTCTTCCATAACACCTCAGCAGTGCCACAGGCTGATAGCTTCCTTGACACGCCGCATTGAGGCAGTAATTGCTGCAAAAGGGGCCCAAACCAAGTACTGAGTACATATGCATGCTTCTACTTTTTAGAGGTCCAAAATTGTTCTATGTACAATCCTTGTTTTATTGATTGCATGTAATATTCTAATTTTCTGAGATTGTGGATTTGGGGTTTTCATGAACTGTTAGCCATAATCATCACAATTATGACAAATCATGGCTTGAACTACCTTGCTTTGCATGTAATGAGTCTATCTCACATATTGGTTTCACCTTTTAAGTTGCATTACTGAAATAAATGAACTTTTGCACGATATTTTAATTTTTCAAGTTTTACCTGTAGTAAAAGCAACTTCTTGGTACTATATGAGCCACTGCATTCTGAAAACTTGATTCTCTGAGGTGGCTTTTAATGTCAGACTCATTATCTGCTTTGCCCAAAAAGTAAAAAAATTCCCAAGTCCTCGAAGAAAGATTTTTTTTCTTGATCTAGAGTTAATAATAAGTATAAAGGTTAAATTAATTTTATACTGATATTGTATGGAACTTCTTTTTGCCTCTGAAGTTTATTTCCTCTTGTGTTTAGTTTAACCTCTGTAATATGTATGTAGGTGTGTAAATATACATATACATCTATATCTATCTATCTATCTATCTATCTATCTATCTATCTATCTATCTATCTGGCTATCTCTCTCTGTCTATCTATCTATCTATCTATCTATCTATCTATCTTAGTTTTTTTACTGTATTGTCACAATGTATAATTCGTTTTGTCTGCTTAATAACATTATAACATTTTACTTACTAGTGGATGGTGTGACAATTTATAAAACCATCAAATCATGTACATATATTTTATAGCATAAAACAATTTGTCTCACAAATTAAACAAATGTTTTCTTACTCCTATAGTTAAATACTGCTGTGCAAAATGGAAAGGATTTGATTTTAAATATTAATATTAATTCAAGCAATAAGAAGGGAAAGGGACATTAATTTTGGAATATTTGCCATCAGTTTAAAAATGTTTTAGAATTAAAATTTACTAGCTCTTTTTTCACACTACTAAACAGAATTTATCTGGATATTCCCCCCCCACCCCTTGAAGAATTGAATGGGGCAAGGCTGTCCCAGTGGCTTAGCATGCAAAACACACACACGACTTTCACAATACGGCCACAGCTGCATCTTGCAATCACATTTTGTTGTTCTTTTAAAAAGCAGCTGATAACAAATACATGCCACATTTCTCCTGTATTTAGTATGCCACCCAATTAGATTCTGTTAGGTACACTGTAAATGCCACTATGCCTGATATGCTCAATAGTAATTTTATTTTGCTGATAGTTTACTAAAGTCATTTTCAGTGCTATTGAAAAATCATCTTTTTTAACTCCATGCAAGTTTTTTGCAATACATATTAATGAATTAGATCACCAATTCCCATAACACAACTTCTTTCTGACCCACATTGGCCTGTGAACCATTTTTTAAAAAAATTAATTTCTTAAAACCAACTGTCAGCATCATGTGATGGAAGAGATGAAAAATGAAAATGAGTAATCCTGCTGTTCAGGTGAGTGACCTATGGGAGACAGCTCTGCCTGGTAGGATTTTTATATGTACCATCAGACACAGACCAATTGATTAGATCATCTTATTCTAGCCACCAACCAGGCTCCAGAGACTAATTAGAGAGAGTACTGCCTGCGCAGACACCCCATTGACACCTAATTTGCTCAGCGAAGGCCTTTGGGGGGAATTTATTATCTCTGCAGCTGTACTTCATGCATTTCTGATTTGAGACAGAGGCAAGAAGCACTTACTTCATCATGCTTCTGAACAAACTGAATGTAAGAAACTTAAACTGCTAAATACAAGCAAGCACAAATTAAACCTGGCTAGCCTTAATTCTCCTTTCTTCCTTCAATTCATGATATATATATCTGATGCAGATCAGCACAGTGCCTTATATATTCTCTACAAACAGATAGCCCAACCTATCAAAAGATTGTCCTTTTCCCTCCAGACATTTTTATTTAGTTATATATTATTTAATACTAAATGTTTCATGTAATATTTAGTTATTACAATTGCCTGTTTTATGAATTTCTTGTTAAAAGTAATATTATTTTTATTCTGCTTAATGTTCAAGGAGTTTTAAATAATTTTGTTAACATTTACTGTAGCTAGATTTTCCTTTGAAGTTGTAGAAATATTATCAGCAATATTAAATTAACGTGTTAGTAGTGATAATTGGCCCACTGCTCAAGAAACATTGTTGGATCTGGCTGCTGGACAATTTTTTTCCAGTATCTTACCACTCTTTTTGGGAGGAAGGTTAGGGAGAAGATAGTTGGACAGAAGTTGCATCAGACCTAGGATGAAGCAGATTATTTGTATCACTTTCAGTCAGGCTTCACACCTGGGTATTGGTCAGAGAAAGCATTGGCTGCATAGTTGTATGATATGTTTTGGATAATCTCTGGCAGAAACAGGGCAGGAGTCGTGCACCTGTTCTTGTTCTTATCCCAATGTGCTTTTTTCAGGAGGCAACGGGACTTTCTTGGGGGTTTCTTCCTTTGAAATGTTTTACTTCTCATCCGAGAAGCTTCTTCAGTTCAGCTTCTTAAGAAAAAATCCAAGGAAGTCCAATTGCTTTTTGGAAAAAGCACTTTTGGGGCAACCATACCCTGAATGGTTTGGAATCTTTATGGATATTTGTCCTTGCTCTTCTTGACTTCTTGGTGGTTTTTAATAGTATTCATCATGGTATTCTTCTAGATCACTCCAGGTAGAGAATGGATGGAAGAATATTCTACTGATTTGCTTCCCCTGATGGGCTAATACTAGTCCGTGTATACATCCCACCTCTTTGTGGAGTCCAAAGTTAGATATTCTTTGTTAGTATGGGTAATATATCATCAATACACCATGACACATTATATGCATTACTTCAACATCTCAGTTTTACAATATCAAAATCAATATTATACATCTCCATTCCGGGAAAATTAAGTGATGCTGCTGAAGACCTGTTCCAATGCTTGGAGGCTTTAGGAGTCTGGAGGGAGGTACAACAGGTTTCAGCTGAGTTCTAGAAAGACTGAGTCACACTTGGATCTGAGATTTTATCCTCTTTGGTACTGCCCAAAACAGACCTAGTGCACAATCTGGAAATTGGAATTAGAATTATTTTTTATTGGCCAAGTGTGATTGGACACACAAGGAATTTGTCTTCGTGCAAATGCTCTCAGTATACATAAAAGATTCTAGATTCACAACTTCTGCTTGAGGAACAAGTGGCTTTTAGAATGGAATACCTCAGTGTGCTTTAGGTGAGATTGTCCTTGAAGAGTATCCAGTAGTTTCAATTGGCTTCATAAGCAGTTATGTGCACTCAGGGGTAGTGCACATTACACCTCTGTTCCATGATACATTAGTTGTCAGTTTGCTTTTGAGTGCAACTCAAGATACTAGTTTTGACCTTTAAAGCTATACATAGCATCAGGCGGAAGTTACTCGGGCAACTACCTCTTCCTGGTTATATCCACTTGTCAAAACAGGCTGAACAGGAATGGTATGTTGCGGGTCTCATCTACTAAGGAGTTACATCTGGTGGGACTCAGGTGGCATGCCTTTTCTACTGTGGTACCTGTCCTACTGAACATCATTCTCCCTGATGTGAGTGAGATCAGTATCATTCCTATTTGACATATCTATAACTTAAACAGGGAAAGTATATGTCAGGTGCATTATAAAAGATAGAACAGATTCTTTCCTATATATTTTTAATGTGAAGTTTTAATCAAATGGTTAAAAAATAATGTGTGGAGCCCATGTTCTTCTAAACATCAAGACAGAGAGAATAATACAATTCAAATAATTCCCCTACTCTCTGTGGAGTATGGAAAAATGTTTTAGGAATTAAATGGGAGATCAACTTTAGAGATGTTTTCTACATATTATTTAGGAAACCATATTTTCAAGATTAGGTAAATACAGTACTAAAATGAAATACAAATAATCCTCAACTTGTGACTGCAATAGAGCCTGCCCAGAAGTTGTGACCGCCATTAAGTGAAGTGCCCATGTGATTGCCTAACTTAGGACCTCCCATTCCTGCTGTTCCCAATGCAGTCATGAAACAATTGCACTGGTTGTTAAGGTAAGCATGGGGTACCTCAGAGGCCCCAGAGGAGGCCCTGGGAGACTTAGTGCAGGCCCTGGCCCAACCCTGTCAAGGCTTCCCCATAACAGTAGTCTTCATGGATTTGCAAATTTCTTTTTACATGAAAACTACAGGATTTAGTGGCAACTGAAGACTGCTGGACATTACATAATAAAGTTTATTAAGAAAGCTTTTAAAAGAATTTAAAATATATCACTCTCATACCAAGTCCTCTAAAGCAGTGGCCCCCAACCTTTTTTGTGCCACGGCCTGGTACCGGCATCACAAAATGATCCGCGGCCCGGTACCGGCATCAGCACACATGGCAAGGCGAGCCGAGTGACCGGCCAGCCGTCCCCCGCTTCTCCCCTCCACCTTCAACTCCTCCATTGTACCTTTGTCGATGGGCTTTGAGACGGCTTTGGGACGGCCGCTCGGCTCGCCATGCCTTGGGTGCTGAAAGAATCCTTGCACCTTAGTTTTGTTCGAAGCCGCCCCCCCTTCGATGAAACTAAGGCGTGAGGATTCTTTCAGGACTCAAACACCGCTTTCCAACCGGAAAAGCTCACCGGAAGCACTTTCTCAACAAAACAAGATGGCGGCAGCGAGCAAACTGGCGGCCCGGTAGAAAATGTTCCACGGACCGTACCGGTCTGGGGCCCGGTGGTTGGGGACCCCTGCTCTAAAGGGCATCCACAAATACAATCAATGCAATTACAGTATAATTACTGGTCTGAAACCTGACTGAAAAAAAGTCAGACAAATTATTTCCTCCAGGTCACATTGAAGCAGGTAGAACTAGCTGTTCATACAAAAATGTATTAACCACACTGATTGAATACAATCTCAAGCCATTTTCTGGAAAGACTTGAACAATCAACAGGGTCATGGATACAGAACACAAGTGGTAGACTTCATAACACAAAAGACTTTTGTTCACTTCCTCAGGTCTAAGAAACTGAAATTATTCTCAGATAACTGAGCAACAGTGTGCCTCAGTCACTTTTACAGAAACTTCCCAGTGACTCCAACTCAGAGCAAATTTGAGTGATTTTATCTGAAAGATTTCTAGAATACCCCTCACAGCTACCCAGCAAGGGTCCTGAATATCCCAAATAGAGCTTCTGATTGGCTACTTATGAATTTAATAATAGTGGAGAAGCAAGGCCATTATGCTGCTCTTATACTACTACAATAAAATAACCATATTAGCGCTGATGCTTTAGGCATCTGCTGCATCAGCTCATTTTCCAGAATCTGTTATAAACTAGGGAGCTCTGAGACAAAAATCTGATCAAGTTTATTTATTCCACTGTGATTTAGATCTTTCCAATAATTTAGACTAGGTCCCTAGTGGCTATGAAATCCTGAGCTACAATGGTGCAAAAAAAGCAGGTGGAATTCCCCTCAGAACCAACAATTAGAAATTCCACTAACAACCTGGCCATGGAGTTGAGGAACTCAGGCGGGGAAGACACTATGCCATTGAGGCGGGTAAGTTACCAGTAATTTCATTTGATCCTGTTGGGTCAACTTCACAAATGGTCTCTGATCTGTATGAGTTCTCTCTAAGGACACCTCCATTTTTGCTCTAGAGCTAATGCACAACTTGAAACTCAAAAGGGTATATTTCATCAATGGGACCCATTATTACTTCTACCATCACTCCTAATGCCAAACCATATTTTAATATCAATACAAGGTTGACCTTCTCCTCCATAATTAAATCATGGATAACATGAAATTTACTATAAGCTGATAGTGCATTAAATAGCAACAACCAGAGATCTAAGAAGATGTATGATGACTTTGATAACTTCATGATGGGTATGAAGTCACTTGTCTCTTCCCTCAATGATTATATATGATTAACTCCAATGATTATACATGATTAATAGGGAGAACTATCCTGTTCTATCAGTGAACGTAGTTTTCTGTTAACAGATAATTTTTAATTGATGCATTTAACTGCATTTATTATTTTCAATGCAGGTTGAAATAAAGTTGCATGTAACTCAAACAAAGACTTACCATATTATAGTAATAGTACTAATAAAGTAGTAGCTGCACCTATATGGAAATCAGTCATATTGACTTGTTATGGCAATAATATTTAAATGACTCTATGTACCAAACTATTAATCCAAGTTTTTAAATTAAATATGCATTATCCAAACACTGGTAAAGATGAGTGTTTCATTTGTAAAAATTATATAAATATATAAATTATATAAATATTTTGCCAACAATGAATAAAGAATATGAATCATGACTTCTTACTTCTGGCTCCCTCTTATCAGTAATAATGTTATTTTGAACAGAGGCGTTTATTACTTACTTTTCAACAAGCTAAAGCATGCTAAAAGCTTATGCTTCATAGCTTTTATAGCATAGAGTACATGAAACCATACTGATTTTTATTATGTAATAACTTATGTTATTACCTTTAATAGAATAAAACTTTGCTTTTGAAAAACTGATTCAGATACCGTATTTAGCAATTTTGGTATAAGACAAAGAGGCTGTTTAATGAACTCTCCTATATGAAGTCACTATTAACTTTTCATTAAAAAATAGTTAAATAAAATTTACATTTAAAATCTAATAAAAAAAACTGGATACCAATATGCATTAAGCTATTCTGGTTATATGAAAATATTATATGGGTTACCTACATCCGAATTTTTAAAAATAAATTATATTCACGAGACATATCTGAAGCGACACCTTTGAAAGTTATAAAATAAATCTAATAGAATGATCATCTCTAATCCCTCTTTAGAATTTAGTGTTTTACTTCTAACTGTTCAATGCTCAAATTCATTTGTAGATAAAATGCAAAATAAGACAAAAAAGCCCTTTTCACTATTCTGTACCAATATCTTCACATCAGAATATGTAGAATTCTCTTATAATTTTAAAGCCGCTACTTGTCTTTAAGTCTTGCACTAATAATTCACCCAGGTGAATTTTGCAAAAGTCAACTGAATATGGTGTAGAAGTCTGTAGTTGGGGACATGACAGAATTGGTGTGCAATTAGAAATATCGTCACCTGAGGAAAGTCATAATCAGATGCAAGGTACTTAAAAGATTTTGCTGTAAATAAAAAATATATGAAAACTTTCTTCTATAATGATTACTGCATGGAATTTTTGAAAACTGATTCTTTTCTTTTGAGAAGTCAATGTCATAGATTGTCTTTTCAAGAGACAGGAAGAATTTTTTTGGGGGGGGGGGGCGGGGAGACTTCATTTCTCAGAATAGAAGTCTTGGCTTTGTTATTCCAGTGACCAAGAATTTGAACCACTTGCGAAATCTGATATCAGACTACAGTATAAACCTCTAAAGATTAACAAGTATTTGGAAATAAAAATGTATAATTTCTTATCACTTTTTTGTTGCAGTATAGCAAACATTTTCCCTAAATTTCACATACCGAGAAAGATGATTAGATCATTACAATATGAAGCAGACAACGAATGTCATTGAACGGTATGGGATAAAGGTCTAGCCCAAGAATATTAGCTTATCTCTTGAGTCAGCCGAAGCCTGCTATATGCAAGATATGCAATCATAATGGGTTAAAAACATTGTGTAAACATTCTAAGACAAGAGATAGATTAAAAAGCTACCTGAAGAGTTTGCATGGGGAGTGCAAAACTGACACATGCTGTTACAATTATATCCAGCAGTTATTTCCTGTGATAAGCAAGGCAACCTAATTTATTAAGATACAGGTCAAGAACTATGTATTAAAGGATTTAACAATAAATGTTTTAAAAAATAATGATGTAATGATCCAATTTACTGACCAAGACAAACTTTTTAGGACTACTTTTAGAAATGTGCTAAGTTATTCTGCTAACAGTAATTGGATATGTGTGTGTGTGTGTGTGTGTGTGTGTGTGTGTGTGTGTAATTCATGTCAGTGTGAATTAAAGAATGAGAAAAAAGATGGTGGATCTAATTCTGTGAATCTATTTTATAAAATATTTTATAAATATTTGATTTGCTGAAATAATTTCAAAATTATTTAAATTTGTACCAGTTGTACCAAACTGACTTAAAAAGAAGCAAATGATCAGTTGTTTTAAAAATGTATCAGGAAGAGCCTATAGTTCTTTTAGAATATATTTATTTGCCCCACTTTGGATAGAGTCTGAATGTCTGCTTATCTTTGCCACAAACTGTTACAGAATTCATGTTATATTTGTCTGCTATAGAGTTCTTATAAGGCATTTGAAATAGGACTCAAATGACCACAGATGAAACAAACCTTCTAAATACAAATAATTCTTTTTAGCAGGCCTGATGTCTGATTCAAGGTGGCCATAAATCTCAAATTCATATTTGTACAAAGAATTAAAAACATCTGGGGCTACCATAAAGCAACAACAGCAACAACAATCTAATGGAGAGTCCAGGCTAAATATTTTTATCTATTCCTATAAGAAATGTAAGACACTTTCTCTCTGCAAAACTTTCTCAGGATTCCTTGAAAAAGAAAACTTGAAACAAAAGCTGGAGAGAATAAGTCTTTCTTTTTCAGTCTAATTCCTTTCTTCCTTCCTTTGCTTTGCCTTTCCCCTTTGCTGGGGGAAAAATCTATATCTGTTGCATTGTGGGAAAAGAGACTCGAGACCCAGTTGACTTTTTCCTTTTTATTTTCTTTCTAGTAATCTCATGTGGAGAAACCGCGGCAGCCTTTTTTATAGCCGGCTGCTCGCAGCTCGTGCCCAATGACGGCTCTTCAAATCTCCCGCTACCACGGACCAACCTATCATAGGTAAGTATGCAAATATATAACACTCCTCCCCATGTGGTCCAGTCTAACCAATCCGGGCCTCACCTATCTCATGTAGTCATGTAAGTAGGTGGGGCTCTTATGGTTCCAACTGGACCTGAGCAATTCAGTCGTGAGTTCGCCTCTTGACTGTTCGGAGGGGGTTGCTGTTTTTCCCGTTCTTTTCCATGGAGCCTCCTGGAAGGTATAGTCAGCCATGCCGCTCCCGCCAGGCCTTTCCTGGCTGGTTGAGTTGGCTTGGCTGCTCCCACCAAGAGTGGCTTCCTGATGGTTCTTTGAAGTCTGCTCCAGCGTCCCCAAGTTGTTTTCTTCTTCTATAGTTTCAGGTACATGTTTGCGATTTCCAATTGTGACTAATGTTAGTATTGGTTGTTGTGTCGTTGTTAGGGTTTGTTTAGTCACTTCTTTTACTTGTGAAGTGTCTCCCCCTCCCCTTTTGTTTGTGTTTGAGGGGTCTCCCCCTCTATGGTTTGGCTATTTTTGTTTAATGTTTGCGGCAATTCCTTTATTTGTGTACGTTCTCCTCGTCCTGTTTGTTAGTGTTTCTCAGTGTGGTCCTCAATCTGATTTGGTCTATGTGTCTCCTCCAGCTCTTTCCGTCCTCTGTGTCTACCCTGTATGACCGGGGTCTTGTTATTTGGGTTATTGCTGCCGGTATCCACAATGGTTTCCCCGTGAGGTTTTTTGCATAGACTAGGTCCCTTGTTTTGAATGTGCGGCACTTACTGGAGGAGTCTGCTGGCTTTTCTGGGCTATATGTGGGGTGTAGCCTGTCTAGGTTTGATCTTAGTTTCCTTCCCATTAATAATTCTGCTGGGCTTTTATTTATTGTGGTGTTTGGTGTAATGTGTTGTATACTTAGTAGTTTGTCTATTTTTTCCTGTATATCCCCTGGTCCCAATTTGTGTAGTGCTTCCTTAGTGTAATGGACCATGCGTTCCACCCATCCTTTAGTAGCAGGATGTCCCGGCGCTGTTAGTGCATGCCTTATTCCTTGTTCTGGCAGGAACCTTTTGAATGTTATTGCCGTGAATTATGGTCCGTTGTCGGATACAACTAAATCCGGCAATCCATGTGTCGTAAAGTTTCTTTAGTTGTCTAATAACAGTTTCTGTTGTGGTTAAGTGCATGATGCTTACCTCTAGCCAATTTGAGTAAGTGTCTACCACTATTAAGAATGTGTGTCCTTTAGTTGGTCCTGCGAAATCAATGTGTATTCTAGACCATGGTCCCCTAGATGTTTCCCATTCGTGTACAGGTGCAGAAGGGGGTGTAGGTCTAGATTCCTGGCATCATTGCTACCCATTCTCTTATGTCTTTATCCATCCCTGGCCACCATAAATAACTCCGAGCCAGGGACTTCATTCTAACAATACCCAGGTGACCTTCATGCAATAATTCAGGTATTCGTTTCCTTAATATATTCAGAATGACCACCCTATCCCCCCATAGTATACATCCATTTAAGATTGACAGTTCTGTTTGTCTATTCTGAAACGGTTTAACTTTCTTGACACTTGTAGTCTCTGGCCACCCTTTACCTACCTAATTTAAAATCTGTGCCAAGTTTCTGTCTCTCGTGGTTTCCATAGCAATGTCTGTTTGCTGTTATGGGTAGGTTTGCCAATGTCTCGATTTGAAGGGTTGATGTGGTTGGTGCAGGATCATTGTCTAAATCAGGTAGGGGGGAACAGCTCAGGGCGTCAGCGTGTGTTATATTCTTTCCTGGTCGGTAGATCGAGTTGTAGTTATAGGCAGCTAGGAATTCAGACCACCTCATCATCCGCGGTGACAGTATGTTAGGTCTAGCTTTGTTTCCTGTGAGGATTCCTAGGAGAGGTTTATGGTCTGTGACAAGTGAAAAAGGTCTGCCATAGATATATTCGTGGAAACGTTTTATTCCTGCTATTGTGGCCAATGCCTCCCTATCTAGTTGGCTGTAATTCCACTCTGGTTTTGATAGTTTTTGAATAGAATGCGATAGGTGCTTCTCTTCCATCGGGTAATACGTGGCTGAGTATGGCACCTATGCCAAATGGTGATGCATTGCATGTTAATGTTATTGGAAGGGTCTCGCTGTATTGTATTAGCACACAGTCTGATGTAAGTAAGTTTTTTATTTCCTGGAATGCTGTTTCTTCTCGTTGCCCCCAGGTCCAGGTAGCTTTCTTATCAAGCAACCTGTATAGTGGTTCCGCTATTGTTGCTTTCTGTGGTAAGAATACACTGTAAAAATTAATAAGTCCCAAGAAGGTTTGCAAGTTTGTTTTATTTTGGGGTCTGGGATCTTCCTTTATTGCTCTGATTTTGTTTTCAGTGGGGTGGATCCCTTCTTTGTCTATGAGGTATCCCAGGACTTCAATTTTGTCGGTGGCAAATTGGCACTTCTCTTTTTTTACTTTAAGTCCCACCTCTTTAAATTTTTTTAAGACCTCTCTTAGGCAGTCTTTCAGTTGTTCTTTGTCCTTGGCTGATACTAATACATTGTCAAAGTATGGTACCACCCCCTTTATTCCTTGCAATAGGCATTCCATTAAACTCTGGAATACCCCTGGGGCCACGCTAACTCCAAATTGCAGTCTGTTGCATTTGAATGCCCCTGTGTGTCACAATTGTTTGTGCTTCCGCTGTTTCTGGATCAACTGGTAATTGTTGGTAGGCTTGCGCAAGGTCCAATTTCGCAAAGATTTTACCTCCCCCTAAAGAATGTAATAGGTGCTGTACCACCGGAACTGGGTATGCGCTTTGCTGTAGCACGTGGTTAAGGGTTGCTTTGTAGTCCCCGCAGATATGTACGGACCCATCTGGTTTAATGGGGTAACAATTGGGGTTTCCCACCTTGCGTGGTCTATTGGTTCTAATACCCCCTGTGCAATAAGTTTATCTAACTGTTCATCAATTTTTGGTTTTAATGCGAAAAGAACTCACCTCGCCTTTAGTCTTATAGGGGCTATATTTGGATTTAAATTAAATGAGATGGGGGACCCTTGGTACTTGCCCAGTTCTCTGTTGAAGACGTCCTGGAATTCTTTCATCAGGTTCTCTTCCCAGTCTGTCTCAGTAATGCTGTTTATTCCAGTTACTCCGATTCCTAATGGTGCAAACCATTCAAGTCCCAGTAGGCTGGGTCGATCCCGGTCGACTATTGTTAATGGAAGGACTTAAGTGTGTTTTTTGAATTCAACTTTGAAATGTCCGGTACCTACTACAGGAATTCTGTTTCCCTGGTAGTCCTTTAGTGTGAGTTTTTGTATTTCGAGCTCTCCCTTGTTTATATTAGGTCTTTTTAGGGTATTCTACGATATCATTGATAAATACGAGCCTGAGTCCACCCCATCTCGCATGGCTGGCCTTCTATGGTGACTTGCACATGTACCTTTTTTGCATTGATTAAGTTTGAGTGCCCAATGGTTATTGTTTGATGTGTTTCCTCTTTTTTGTTTGCTTCTTTCCATCGCTTGTTTCTGTTTTCTTGACTCCAATGGCTCCCTATTTGCTTTTCCCTCCCTCTGGGGGGGTATTCCATCTTTGTTTAGGGCCATAGTTATTTCTAGTTCGGCACGCCCTTGCTACGTGTCCTCCCCGTTCACAATTTCTGCAAATAGCATCGAAGAAATGGCATTCAGAACGTGGATGGTTTCCTCCGCACCCAGCACAACGGAATTCTGACTTTCTTTCATTCCACTCCCATCTACTTTTTTCCAACCCGAGTTGATTTACATCTTCTTCCTCTTCGTCTTCTGATAGGGATTCAATGTCCTCGTGGTGTGTTGTGGTGGTGGGTTTTTTTGTTTCATCTAGTGTGTTGTGGTGGTGGGTTTTTTTGTTTCATCTGGTGTCTTATTGCGTGTTTGATTAGTGTCGTTTCCTTTGCTAATTTATTCATTTGTCGCATGGTGGCTGCCAATTTCTGTGTGGCTTCCACTGCGGTTGCCTCCTTCAATGTTATCTTAGGTCTTGTTAGTAGCTGACCCTGTAGTGTAAGGTCCTTTAATCTGAGGACCATGTGTTCCCTCATGGCCTCATCTATGTTTAGAAATTCGCATGCTCCACCAATGTCTCTTAGTGCTGCAACAAAATCTCCAATGCTCTCGACTTCCTTTTGGTCGCGCCAATAAAATTCGTGTCTTTTGATGAGGCATGAAACAGTTGGTGCATAGTGGGCTCGCAGTAATTTCTCTAGGTCCGTCCACGCCATCGTCTTTACATCATTGGGTGCTGCCAATGGCTTTGCCATTTTGAATACTGTGGGACCGCAGTGGGTGAGGAAGACGGCTCTCTTCCTATTTTCGGATACTCCTTGGAGATCGCTCCCTTCTAGAAACATGAGGAATCAGTTGATGTAGGATTCCCAGTCTTTGGTTGTTGGGTTGAATGGTGCGGGTGGCAAGTTGTTCCCGGCCATTTCGTCTCACTCGGTCCTCGTTGCCACGTGCACAACTGGGCTCCTTTGTCTCACTATCCCACCTTCGTTGCCAGTGTTGCGTTGTGGGAAAACAGACTCAAGACCCAGTTTACTTTTTCCTTTTTATTTTCTTTCTAGTAATCGCATGTGGAGAAACCGTGGCAGCCTTTTATATAGCCGGCTGCTCACGGCTCGTGGCCAATGACGGCTCTTCAAATCTCCCTCCACCACGGACCAACCTATCATAGGTAAGTATGCAAATATATAACAATATCCATGAGAGGCAGTGGCTTATCTGAAATCCTATCTTTCCCTTGTGACGGACTGTGTCTGAGATGAGGAAAAGTGTATTCTGTATTTGAGGTTAAAGTATGCACCAGTTACAATCACAATAGCTTCATTACACAATCAGGGCTGATATATAAATCTGATAAACGCTGGCTTTCCTCACCATAATATTCACTATACAAAGGCAGCTCATGCTTAATTTATGAAGATTTCAATAATAAGTAATTGATTCATGTCAATTCAGAAAGGATCACAAATCCCCTTTAAATCTGGACACCATCAATAAATCTATAGTCAGTGATAAAATGTGAAATACAAAATGATTTGGCATACAGCAGTGAATTTTTTCAAGAGTGACTCTCCTATCCTAGGCCCATATAAAATCATCCAGGAAGTCATGAAAACTGATATTATTTGTGCCTTCACATGAATCTGTTAACATTAACTGGTTAAAAAATATACAAAAATTCAGAAAATCAAGAAGGCAGGGTGATAGTTCATCCCAGAAATACATGCGACAATAACCACAGCATAAGCAAATTTCAGATAAATTCATATGCAGGGCTATATTTATTAGCAATTTGTCTAAAATACCTCTATTGTCTAAATTATTAAATGAACTATATCATTTATTGAAAATCTAGTTATTATGTCTTCAGTTGTACCCGTACCAAGTCCTGCTTTTCAAATATTTATATATCAAGCAGTATTGAAGTTAGGCCTTGTGTATTTATCTAACAAGCAGGACAGAAATGTTAAGAGTGTGAGGTTGCTTCTACACATGGAAGGCAGCTGTCAGAACTACTGTGAAGGGTTATAGGTCAGCAGAGTTATTCTGTTAAAGCTGAAGGTTCCATCAGCATTGAAGAATTCCTGTCGAGTGAGAGCTGGAAGACTACATTTTGTGCGTGTCAAAATGGCATCACAGAATATACCATGTTTAACTGTGATCTAAAAAGAAGTTATGGAGTATAGTTTAAGATTAAATTCCATAATGCCCCTCAAGCAGAAAGATTAAATAATTATATTCACTGACTATAAAGATATGCAGTAAGATGGACTATGTTGTTGTTTTAATCATCCAATCATATCTAACTCTTGGCGACTTTATAGGCAAGTACTCTCCATGCTACCTTGTCAAACACAGCTTCTTTCAGTTGTAGAATAGCACTAAGACATATATACCACTTTACAGTGCTTTACAGTCCTATCTAAGCTGTTTACAGAATCAGCATCTTGCCCCCAACAATCTGGGTCCTCATTTGACCCATTTAGGAAGGATGAAACACCAAGTCAACCTTCATCTTTGTATTTGTTTTGATGTTATCACACCAGCTTATTCTTTGCTTGCCCCTTCTTCTTGTTCCACTAATCATTCCTAGCATCTTTTACTTTTCCAATAAATTTGCATGCGTGACATGGACAAATAAATCAGACGTAGTCATGTGATTTTAGCATTTAGCTGGATTATTCTAAATAATTATTCTAATCGGAGGAGAAACTAGAGAGAAGAAACTGAGGGAGTAGAAAAAAGGTACCGAAATACTGTGGATTCAGTGAATCTTTGATTAAGCATTCCTATTTAGCAGAATTTGGATGAAATAGACCAAATTTCCTCTGGATGATATCGGAAATAGCAGATATTCTATTCCACATGAAGTAGTTCAAATATGCAGTTAACATTATATTAAATTTACAGTAATTATTATGATTGATTGAGCCACGGTGGCACAGTGGTTTGAGCACAGTACTGCAGACTACTTCTGTTGACTGCTGCTGACTGCAATTTGGCAGTTCAAATCCCACCAGGCTCAAGATGACTCAATCTTCCATCCTTCTGAGGTGGATAAAATGAGGACCCCAACCGTTAGGGCAATATGTTGACTGTGTAAACCACTTAGAGAGGGCTGTAAAGCACTGTAAAGTGGTATATAAATCTAAGGACTATTGCTATTATGCAAATGATGCAAATTACATTCTGTTTACATTCTTTTATCTATTTTAAGTGTCAGTAGTATTATTGAAACGTGCCAGTCTGATACTGCTGAGTTCAGTATCATCAATGTGCTAATGATACCCAATTAGATCTTTCAATTCCAGATAGACCAAGTAGGCTATTGAGGTGCCTAGAAACTGTGGAGATACAGATTGATGGAGGAGATCAGGAGTGAGGAGGAACTGATGTTCAATCCTAGGAAGACTGAATGGCTGTGGATATTAGGACCCTTTGGGTCCAAGGATTCTCCAGCCATACTCTTGGATGAAGAATCACTTCCTCCTTCAAGAGTGATGTGTCTGGAGATCATCTTAGACTCATAACTTCTGCTTGAAAAAGAGGTGGCAGCTAAGCCCAAGGGGTATTAGTTCCTTCGAAAAAATATGCAAAATGTTTAAATCAAATTGTTTTGAATTCTAAACACCATTTTAAATGTAAAATTTCCCACTTCAAATGCAAAAGAGATATTTTGAGTGTGAAATTTGGATTCTGGAACTGCTTCAAGCTCAAAGTATGTTTGTATTTGGAATAGAGCTGTTTCAACCTTGAAATATTTCTCCAAATACTCAAAAAGAATCTCTTTCTCATTCAAAACACGTCTTTTAGTTCAAAACTATTTAAGTCAAAAATGTTTTGCTCATATACACATCCAACTTTAGGGACACTCAATCTGCCTTCTGTTTAAATTCAAATATTGATTTTTCAAAGAAGATGTATATGTAATGAATACCTCATTCCTTGACTTAATAATTTGCATTCTCAAAGATACTATGCCTTTCCAAAACACTTTAACACCTTTAACATTAAAATTAATTGCCATCTTGTGTACCTGCATTGTTGTATCTGTCCCATATCAACTCAGCACATAAATATGTTCGTCTATTCTAATTATCAAAATCTAAATTTTAATAAGAATTGGATTCTTAACTATGGCAAATTATAAAATTACTAATTATAACAACTGCATAATATAGCCTCTTTAATATTTTATAAGCAAAAGGCTATTATGAAAAAAATCATTTTTAATTAGTCATCCAGAACTTTACCATGCATATATCAACAGTCAGAAAATACAACAGCAATTCAAAAAGGATGCCCTAATTCTTCAAAGAAAATTTAAAAAAATAAAAAAAGCAAAATAGTAATGTCTTTATAAAGAGACTTTCAGCAATTATATCTCCACAGCTACAGT
Source organism: Pseudonaja textilis (assembly GCF_900518735.1). The sequence continues at coordinate 267,565 of NW_020769391.1, forward strand.
ATAAGTGAAAACTTTGACGTGGCTTTGATTACTGAACCATGGCTGAACTAATTTGGCTTTCGCTAAGAAAATAAGCACATTCATTCTCACCACAATGAAGAGAGGCAATTTTAATTAAACCTTATCAAAGTCTGAATAAAGAATAAGCTCAATAACCATTTCACAAGACCCTATTTTCATCTGTTTAGTTGAAACTTGCCGTGTTTCTGCAATAATTAACCACAGTCGAAGGAATGCTAGAATTGTGTTAATGTTGGTAAAGATTTAATTAGTTCAATTATCTGGAGAGTATTCAAGGCTCAGCTCAGCACTCATTTCTTCCAGCTTTATACATACCTCAGATCAAAATTTATTAAATTGAAATATAAATAACAAAAGAACCTCAGCTAATGAACTGCAGCATTTTCAATCATTTTATTGTGCGATTTTAACAAAATATCAAAACCCAATATGTAGAAGCAATCTGTTATCTCGGGCATGGGAAAATATTTTTTGATTTGTTATCAGCATCAAAATAGGGGAAAACGTAAGAAAGACTATACTCTTTTACTATTTCTTCTCTTGTTGCCCATTTATTTTTCTTTTTTCATGGAAAGTGAACCATTTAAGGAACACTGAAAGCAGACTCACACAGAAGACTGTTTCAATTTGTCAGATAGCAGGGACAGGCAGTAGGGATCATTTCAGAAAATAGAATGGCCCCCAGCAATTTTACCTTCCTAGTGGGAAAGAGAACAGAGTAGTGCGCTTGACAAGTTCAGTAACAAAGAAATATATTTAGTGCTGGTCCCCTTCTACATGCTTCTTGCAATAAAAATACAAGTAGTAATGATGCAGTTCATTCTATCTAGAAAGAAACAACTGATTATCACTGATTAAAGGTTTCTTCAAAGACCATCCTACCTAATATTCAATGTTTCTAAGAAATGTCTAGATCAGACATCAGATAATAGTTGAATATTGTCTTGGTAGGAATTTTTTTCCTTATGACTGGAACTAAATCACATATAATCCTAGAATACATAACTTTTTTATATTACAAATGTTAATTTTGCTCTTTTCTCATGGATAAACAAACACACACATATATAAACTATAGTTATACCCAGTTTCTTAATATGCAGTTTACTTAGAATCCAGAGTATATTTTTGAAAATACATTTCTGTTTATTGCTATTTCAAAATTGATATTCTCACTGTTTAATTCAGCTCAGTAGCAGGAACTCACATTTGTAGTTTTAATTTTTTTAAAATTTAAACTTTCAGATTGTGAAATCTTCAAGTGCTGAAGAGTCAACTGAAAAGTTGCATTAGATTTTGTGCTTTTTTGTTAAAATATTGCTAGACTCTGGTTTTGTTGTTGAAAGTCGTCTTATCTCTGGGGTCTGACTGGAAATGCCCCATAGTGCAAACAGTTCATGTCAAAATCCTGCCTGAGTTTTAGGACAGCTTTTTTTTTTCCAGTCAGCATCTTTAATAGTGAAAGGCTGCCTGCTGGAGAAATTCGGCCCCCAAGTCCCTCCAAGAAGCAGTTCTCTTTGCTCCATCCATTTAACAACCCAAGAAATCGCTTAACGATTGCAACCAGGTGCACCAGGATTGTAGTTATTGAGTCATGTGGCTGACTGCAAAAAATCCATGCTGCATCCATCTTGAAAAAATGAGGATTTCAGAGACAAATTCCTTGTGTATCTAATTACACCTGGTCAAATAAAGCATTCAATTCAAATCCAATTCAATTCCAATACAAGCTGGATTGTAGCATGAGTGCTTGAGGCATGAAATGTTTGCTGCTAGTCCCTATACAACAAGTTGACTCTCTCTCATTGCACCTGACTGAAAACACTATGCTAAAATTCTTCTTATACTTTGGGACAGACCTTTTTTCAGCCAGCTCTAGAAACTAGAGGGAGTTCTTTCAAAGGCACAGCAGTTTGTGAAAATTCCTGCCAGCTTACCCACTGATTTTCCGGATAAGCCCTCATGAAAGATTGCTCATGATTGTGGGGTCTTGGCAATCTGTTATAAGAGCAAACAGGTTGCCAAGCACCCAGACTGCAATCATACGACTGAGAAGGCATTGCAATGCCCACAACTTTTGGGCATGGGTCATAAGTCTCTTCATTTCAGTGGCACTGTAATTTCAATGTATGCTGAATGGTTTTAATTATTTATATTTATCCTAAGGAGGGTAATATGCATATAGCATACAGAAGTGATTATAATATAATATAATATAATATAATATAATATAATATAATATAATATAATATAACATAACATAACATAATATAATATAATGCAAATTTGAGGTTATGAGAATATGTAAAGCAGGGGTATCAAACTCAAGGCCCACAGACTGGATCTGGCCCATGGAGTGCTTAATCTGGCCCATGGAGCCACTCTGGAAATAGCAAAGGACTGGCCCGCGGTTCCTCTACTAGTGAAAATGAAGTGTCCTATTTTGGCCAGCACAATGCTGCAGGAGGCTGTCCAAGCCAAAAACGGATGCCCGAAAATGGGGCTGTGTGTAGCCATGCCCCATTTTGGCTGGCAGGATGCTGCAGGAGGTGTCTGTCCTGCTCCCTCCCCCAACACATTGGCCTGTGAAGAACTACAATGCTGATTTGGCCTTTGAAGAAATCCAGCTTGACAGCCCTGATCTAAAGAGTTTTCCTTTATAATATGGCTATAAACTGCTGTCAAGGCAGTTGTTAGAGGTTTTTACAATATGCAAAGAGCAGAGAAACCTACCAACTGAAATGAACTATGTTTTTGTTTTCTTCTTCTAGCAATACATCATGGGATTGTATGTCACGGTAATATTAAGGCAACCACAAAAAGTGATGCACAGCATCCTATTTGGAATCCAGGGGAAACTCATTGGGCATGTTCACTGATAATCCAGCTACTGTTTAAATACCATGTACAAGTATATTATAAATTTCAAAAAGTCTTCCCCTCCCTTCCAGGCCTCTGATATGCAAAAGCTACAACTGCTTTGTATACACATACGTTTTATATATTATAGACTTTCTAAGATATTCTGTAACAGGATACATTGCTAAAGCTTTATTACAATTTTAAGCAACATCTGTGCATCTGTGTATATGTGTGTACACATATTTAGAAATTCACATACATAAACACAGATAAAAACATAAAGTATACATTAAAGATGGCAATTAAAATAAATTATATGAGTTAAAGAGGAAAAGGGAGAGAAAGAGGGAGGGAGGGAGAGAGGAAGAGATGGGGAAAGAGTTTGAAATGCAGTTTTGTTAGATAATATTTGGTTTAGAATTTCACATTCTTTATAGTTGTTTTATAACCATAAACTCTCACAAATAATTTTTTTTGGCCTTTCGGAAAGTGGGTTCTCTTTCCAAAACCTAAGAAATAAAATTGTATCTATGTTCAGTGGCAACAAGATTCTTGATTTTGATCCCAAAGCCTTTTCTCTTAACTATAAGTTGTTTTCACTACCTTGTTTTATTTATAAAATTTAAATAAGCAAATCCATTTTGGAAAATAAAAGAAAATGCTTATAACATCATTTAATTAGAATTTGAAATAACTTTTTGTCTAGATTTACAGCAAGATATGGTCCAGATTTATACTGGTATAGCTTATAATGTATACAATAAGTAATATATTTGAGAAAAGTTCAAAAATCAGACTTGCTACTTTAATTTGGTTAAAATTTAAATCTTGAACGATGAAAATGTTTTTAAAAATATGCCTTTCTTCCATCGGAGAGGAATTTTAGTCCATACATTTTCTGAGAAAAAACAAAATATAAATATAGTTAAAAACAAAAAATACAAAGCTCTTATAAAACATATTACAGTTTGGGATACCTTTTCTCAAATATTGTAAATATTTGCTGCTGTCTGAGTTAATCTGATGAGAAAAAGTATTTTGCATATGTAGTAAAAAGGAACTTGTTTCAGCTTTGGAGTGCAAGTCATTTTTATCACACAAACACACTCTATTTTTGTGCAATCAGAAGGGAATACTTGGAATCTTTTGAATGTAGAAGATCTTAAAGCAGACAATAGTATGTAAACAGTCTGCAAATGTATAACTTTGCTAGGACAACCTTAAGGCTGAGAGTAAAGCTTTTAGAAAGACTCCCTTGATCAGATTTCCTTCTACTCTTCATCCTGAACAAAGCCTTGACTGACAATAAAGAAATTGCCTCTTTTCTTCAGATTAAACCCTTTTCCAGGAAAGTATGCAAATGTAATTCAAGTTTCCCTTGTTTGAGGCTACTCTGAACCAGATAGCTTTTCACTGTCTTCTTCATGAGACCAAACTGCTGGTTGACAGGGAAACCAACCTCCCATTTCAGTGTTTCATAGTAATAGAAGTTGGTCTTGAGCCCTGCCATGGACTTTAAAAGGAAATCAGCTAGTCCTAATTAATTATTGCCTGAATATTTTCTAAAGTGGAGAAATAACAAATGAGTGAACATAAATCCACTTTTTTTTCTTTGTACAGCATTTTTAAATGTCCTTTCTTTTTATTTTTTTGTTGGATTTTCCCTTATTAATTTTTACAGAAAGAAGACAAAAGGCAAAGGAGCAAAAAATTTACTCAAAACATAGGATATTGTTTATGATCCCTTATATAAATTGTTTTTATACGCCACAG
>NW_020769391.1:282220-311280 GCF_900518735.1 Pseudonaja textilis
CTATTTAGGTCCCTCCTGTTCAAGGCCAGGAATACCTCGGGCCTGACCCCTCCCCCCCCACCCAACCCAGCGGCATCGGGGGTTCCTCCCGACTCCATTTTCTCCCAGCCTGTGGTGGAAACCGAAGTGATTCCTGTCCCACCCATATCCTCTGACATGGTCTCAAGGCAGCTAGCCTCCTCGGGGCCTCCTCCTCCTCCCAACGCCCAGGACAAGCGGTTTTTCAATCTTGAACCGCAGTTCTCTACCTTGCTCGATCCCCCCCCGTGGACGAGCCCGTAGTAGGTCTGGCCTCCCGCTCAACTCCCAGCGAGTCCCTCGAAGCTCTCCAGCCCGAGGACAAACGAGCTGAACTGGCCCTGCGCCGCGCTCATCTCTCTGATGCCTGGGCGGTCAGGGCCTCCACGGCCGCGTCTTTTTTCACCAGAACCTCCATCAAGTGGCTCCAGCAGCTCAAGCAGCACGTCCCCGCAGCTAATCTCAGAGCGCACCAGGATATTGCCAAGATCCTGGCCGCAGCCGAGTTCTCTGCAGACGCCACCTTCCAGGCTGCAAAATTCTCCACCAGGGCCATCTCGTCCCAGGTTACTGCCCGTCGCCTTCTCTGGCTCCGCCACTGGCAGGCGGACGTAAAAAACAAGGCTAAGCTAGCATCAGCCCCCATCTCTGGGGGGAAGCTATTTGGACCGGTTCTCGACCCATTCCTGGCCGAGACCCGCAACAAGCGCAAATATCTCCCTTCTCTTGCTAGGAGGTCTGATTTCAGAGGTTCCTCTCCCTCTTCTCGCCAAGGTTCTTCCCGCTCTTCCTCCTTCCCCAGGTACTACCAATCATCTCCCTACAGGCCTCCTGACCGATCGGAACCAGACAGGTCCGGAGGCACCTCATCCAGGAAGCCCTCCCGGGGATCCGGGAGAGGTTCGTTCCGTCGTTCCCGATAATGCAGTCGCCCCCAGGTGGCTGCCCCCTCCCCCCCCCCCAAAAAAAAAGAAAGAAAGAAAGAAAGAAACAAGTATAAAAACGAGGAGAAGGAGAGCGAGAAAGCCAATCCTCTCCAGGCTTCTCGCCTAGTCTGGCTCCACTCTGACACTTAACTCCTGCAAAATCTCTTTCTCTTCAGCCTTCCCCAAACCGTTGGGGAAGCCTAATCCTCATATCTGCCTTACCTCTCCATACCAAGACTCCCGGTAGACCATACGGCTCCCGGACGCAGGCTCATAGTCTGGAGCACCCTTGTCCTCCTCACCTTGCCCCAGGGCATCTGGCTGGCAACACATTTATCCCCACCCCATGTTAGCTGGGATTCCTTCTCTGGGCCCCCGGCCCACAGCCTCATAATCCAGATACACGGACCCCTTGCCCTGGTCCTCACTACTACCCTTAGTTCCCTCTGGGGCGGTCCTCGGTCAGTTGGCTCTTGAGCAGGGCCGACCGCCTCGCTCTGGGCGGAACCAAACTTGGTCCCCACTAGCACAGGTCACAGTTTGGGAACTCCTTACGTCTCCCCTCCATCACTCTGACCTGGAGTTCTCTCAGGGGGGTCCCCAACAGGGTCTATCCCATAACACCCTAGGGCGTCCCATCACCACCCTCGCAACGGTGACCCTCCGGTTATTGAGGGCGCCTCCCCTCACTCTGGCTAGGTCTTCTCAGGGGAACTTCCATCCTCGCCTCTGCCCGGGCTCCTCGTACCGGGTCCCTAACAAGGTTTTGGTCGCTCTACCTAGTCTCCTTGCCCCACGGTCTCAGTAAGCATCCGTGGCATCCCCGGCAGGGCTACCTTTAGACAGCCCCGTCTCCTTCATCAGGCCCTCTCGTTGAGGCATTCCAACCTCCGAGGGGTTCTCCTGTTGGGCGTGCCCTCCAGCGGGTCATCAGGGTTCCAGGAGAGGTCCCATTCCAGACGGGAGCCCGCCCGCAGGACTAGCCAAGCTTTGGTATGTCCCAACCTGGACACTCGAGACAGCTCTATGGAAAAGGGGCGTTGGTTCTTACCTGATACGCTTCTTTTCGTAGAGCTGTTGAGAGTGTCCAGCCCCACCCGTAGGCCGTCTGCTGTTCGACCGAGCAAACTAATATTTTTTTCCTGAGTAAGATGAGAACAGGACCTTCCTTCTCGTCTTCGCAAAACTGGGGCGCGCCCGGAGGACCACGTGATGGTGAGAGGCGTGCCTCAATCTCAAGCTCAGCCTGTGAGAGCCGAGACTGGAGCTCCTCCCAACCTGGACACTCTCAACAGCTCTACGAAAAGAAGCGTATCAGGTAAGAACCAACGCCCCGTCTAGTTGAAAATTACAGACCAATCTCCTTATGCTGCATCACCTGTAAAGTCATGGAATCAATTATTAACCAATCCATTATCATCCACTTAGAGACAAACAACCTACTCTCCAATAAACAATTTGGTTTCAGAAAAAAAAACTATCCTGTAATCTGAAACTCTTACACTGCAAAAACATATGGACTACACAACTCGATCAGGGCAAAGCAATAGACGCAATCTACATAGACTTCTGTAAAGCCTTTGATTCAGTGGTATATGACAAACTACTCCTAAAACTAAAATCTTCTGGTATCTCTGGACAACTGCATAACTGGATAGAAGCATTCCTGTCAAACAGACAACAAATGGTCAAAATTGGGAGTGTCCTATCAAATTCTGTACCTGTCAATAGTGGTGTCTCCCAAGGCAGTGTTCTAGGATCAACTCTCTTCATACTTTACATAAATGACCTCTGTGATCATATTAAGAGCAACTACATTCTCTTTGCTGATGATGTAAAGCTGTTCAATACCACAGACAATACTGCTACCCTTCAAAAAGATCTTGACTATGTATCAGAATGGTCAAACAAATGGAAACTTCAAATCTCAACAAATAAATGCTCTTACATATTGGCAAAAAAAATCAGAAAATAAAATACAAGCTGAATAGTCAAGACCTTGATGATCCACGCTCTGTAAAGGACCTCATCTCTAATGATCTAAGTGCTAGAGCCCACTGTAACTACATAGCCAAAAAGGCATTAAGAGTTGTTAACTTAATCTTATGTAGCTGTTTCTCTGGTAATATCACACTACTAACTAGAGCATACAAAACATTTGCTAGACCAATACTCGAATACAGCTTATCTGTCTGGAACCCACATTACGTATCTGATATTAGCAGAGTTGAGAAAGTCCAGAAATATTTCACAAGAAGAGTTCTCCACTCCTCTACTCATTGTAGAATACCTTATGCCACCAGACTTGAAATTCTAGACCTAGAAAACCTTGAATTACACCGTCTTCGGTCTGATCTAAGTATGGTATATGAAATCATACATTGCAATGACTTACCTGTCAATGAATACCTCAGCTTCAACCATAACAACACAAGAGCACACAATAGATACAAACTCAAGGTTAACCGCACCAAACTTGATTGCAGGAAATACAACTTCAGCAACAGAATGGTCAATCTCTGGAATACTCTACCAGACTCTGTGGTTTCTTCCCCAAACCCCAAAAACTTTAACCTTAGATTGTCTACTACTGACCTCACCCCTTTCCTAAGAGGTCTGGAGGGGGCGTGCATAAGCACACCAACATGCCTACCATCCCTGTCCTCTTGTTTCTTTTATTTTCTTATGTACCCATTTCATGTATTCATAACTATGCATATACTTATACCTATTATCTTATAAGCGATTGACAAATCAAATAAATGAAATAAAATAAATAAAAATAAAATACAACATGATTCCATAAATTCTCAGGAAGCACTACTTCTAGAAAAAAAGATCTGTGCCACAAACATTTGGCAATAAAATAAAGCTATCATTTTCCAATATGCATATCTGAACATGTACATTTATTTCTATATAAATATAATGAATATGTAACATATCAGTAATCTTATCTACGAAATCATAGACAACATACTTTAAAACATATTTTCTAGGAAGAAACAGTAAAAGATCACTTGTAGACACTGTAATAAATCATGTAAGGCTAAATAAATAAATAGAAGTTATTTGTTTATTTAGATTGGATATTTTTCCAATAATAAGATTTATTCTGTTATTACTCAGCTATTTCTTCCCAATTTATTAGAGATTCTATTATGCATAAGTATTAAAAAACACTAGCTCACTACAGGTTGTCCTAGATTTAAACTAATACAGACCATTTGAAGTTATAACTGCCCCCCTCCCAAAAAAAGATTTACAACTGATCCTTATAACTGTTGTAGCATCTCCATAATCCTGTGATCAAAATTTAGGCACTCGGTATCTAGCATGGATTTATGATAGTTGTAGCAACCCAGGGTCATGTGATCGCCATTTGCAACTTTCTAGCCAACTTCCAAGCAAGCAAAGACAATGGAGGGAGCTGGATTTGTTTAATGACCACATGATTAACGTAACAACTCTGGCAAAAATGATTCTAAAATCAGGCATAATCCATTTAAAAACCATCTTGCTAAGCAACAGCAATTATAGTTCCAATTGTGCTCATAAGTCAAGGAGTAACTGCATCACATATAGCAATTGTCTGCATAAACAATCAATGATCTTTTGAACAATTAATGATCATTGATCAATCAATGATAGATTAATGAGTGATCAATGAGCGATTCAAGGCACCTTACGGAATGTAAAACCATATTTAAAATAAAAAACAATAAAAACTAACAAAAAGAATCAAATAAATGAATAAAGTACAAGTAGAATAAAATCTGGAAAAAAATAAATTAAAAATCATCAACTCCCACCCCACCACCCCAATGATAGCAGATCACACAAGCCATTTGATGGGCATCATCCCTCTCTAGGTTCCCCAGGCTCACTGGCAGAAGCAGGTCTTCAGTGCCTTCTGGAAGAGTATTAGAGAGGGGGCCATTCTAATCTCTGGGAGAATGATGTTCCAGAGAGAGGCACGGAGAAGGCTCTTCTTTTGGGTCCCACCAGGTGTATCCCTTCAGAGATGGGACACGCAGCATTCCCTTCCTCCTCGCTCTAATCGGTTGGGTAGATGTGACCAGCAAGAGACGTTCCCTCAGATAACCTGGTCCCAAGCCATGAAGGGCTTTAAAGGTGACAACCAGCACCATGAATTGCACCCAGAAGCGAATTGGCAACCAATGCAGCTCCCGCAGGAGGTGAAATATGTGCACACCAGGGTCTGCACAAAATCATGCGGGCTGCTGCATTTTGCACCAACTGGAGCTTCCGGATGTTCTTCAAGGGCAGCCCCATGTAGAGCGCATTGCAATAATCAAGACAGGAAATGACTAGGGCATGAGTGACTGTGACTAGTGACTGTGAGTAGTGACTGTGTTGGTCCAGGAAAGGGTGTAAGTGGTGCACAACCTGCAGTTGTGAAAAGGCCCTCCTGGCCACCATTTTAGATCTGCCATGGCACAAAAAACATGGATCCCAAACAAAGCCGTTATCCAGACTAACAAATCTTATCTCACATTTCATAAATACAAAATTGAACCAGCATTTGTGAGTGATGGGACAGAGGATAAAAAGTATTTTACAAAAAGCATAATTCATCAGTGCTACCAGGATTGCATTGTGTGTTCCTTGAGTTGGCTGTGGTGCAAGGGGGGATGGAGAGGAGAAGATGGGATGGTTTTGTGGGAGTGGTAGGCACGTGTGAAGCACCTGTTGCTCACACGAGTGGGGATGAGAGCACCCAGAAACATTACTTACAGTATAAAAAAAGAAAGAACTATTAGGGTGTCCTGAAAATTAGGATCTTCATATGATAATCATAATCTTAGACCAAGCATGCCAGCATTGAACTATCTGAACTATGTATATATACATAGCTACTTCTGGATCACTGCATCTTCAAAATCTACAAGGATATGCATATCTCGATTTCAATATAATAATACCGTGTGATGTCATCACAATAGTGAAACTATCCCTTGCGCAGGAAAGGTCAATTTCAATGTACCACCTGAAGTTAATAATTACCAGTGACCCTTAGTATCCAAATTTGAATATCTGTTTGTACTGATAGAGTACAGATAGTCCTTGACATACTGCTGGAATGGAGTCTGCCCATTATGGTCATATGTCATAATAGTTGTAAGATGGATCACTCATATGATTGACTCAATTTTTTTAAACATTTTTGCAGCAGTAAACCAAACACAGACATTGTTAAGTGAATCAATGGTTCACTTTGGGTACTGTTTTGCTGAAAAGAAGAAGTCCTGGTTTTCCCTTCGCATTACTGCAGCTTGCTGCAAATGGCCATATATACAGCTGGGTTGCTAAGTGGTCAAAGTGCAGTCATGTGACCATGCATGGGATCCAATCATCAGAACTTCTAATATGATTGTAACGCCCCTTTTTTGAGTTGGTTATAACTTCAAATGGTTGCTAAGTGATTGGTTGTAAATAAGGAACTATGTGTACAATTAGAAAAATACTAAAGACCGGACAGTTCAGAACCATTCTTAAGGTCCCTGTTTTATTAGAATCCAGTTTCAATTAATTGGCCTCATCTATCCTATCAATGTATCTACACACTGGTTCAGAAAATGCACAGACTCTTGTGATACAGTAATTATGGATTAAAGATCTGAACATCATCAGCATACTGATGGTACTCAGCTCAAAATCTGATGACTACCCCAAGAAAATTATATTATTAATAAAAAGCAATGGACACAAAATGGTGTTTTGTGACATTCCACAACATAATTGTGAAATCCAATGGCCCAAATATATCATACCTGAAATAAGAAAAATGATAATAAAATATCTCCAGTTCAAGATATAGTTACTAAGGTGATAGAAGAGAATATATGTACAGCAGCTGAGGGTTGAACTATGGAGATTTTGGTGTTCTCTGAAATTGGTTGGTTTGCTGGCTTGTAGACATTTTGTTACCTAACTAGATAACATCTGTAATATTCTTAGTGCACTGAAGATGTTACCTACTTTGGCTAATAAAATATCTGCAAGCAAAACAATCAAGCTCAAAGAGTACTAAGAGTACTCTACAATTTCCAAGATTTTGACTCAATCTCATTGTCTCTGCATGCCACTTATTAAAGCAACCCAGGGATATCTCTGTCTTTAATCCAGGCTGAGCTACGTAATGGCTGAGCTAAACATAAAGGTCCTTTCAATGGGAATACTATAATTTAGTAACCTATTCTCTTTCACTTTTAATATTACATCAACCACTTTATTATAGAACCTCCATTGTGCCAAGATTTGAACAAAATAATTTTTTCCAATAAGGGTATTTAAAACCTCACATTTCTTATCCCCAAATATATGGATTTGTATTCCACCAAACGTACATGACTTGCCAACTGAGAAACACTGTTGTAATGCACTCTGCACAAACATACATGTCATGATCAGGAGAAGAATGGAGGCAAACAATGACACATATACAATTATAAGATTTCAACTGACAAAGAAAAGGAGGGCAGAACTGCAACTGTAGGAATGAATCAGCAGGTCAGAAGAAAAATTACTTTAAACAAAAGGAATCCCAAAGAAGGAAGTGAATGAAAGTAGAGAAAAGCAAATGCCACTTTTTACTTCTTCTTCCCACTGCATGTCACATGCTAGTCTGCTCATCAAGTTTCTCAAAGATGGTAGACATTTTCCCAAAAGCCATCAGAGAGCAATTGCAAGGAGGAATTGCCAGCAACTTTTTCTCTCTTCTTGGAAGACAAAGAATTTTTTTAAAAAGATGGGAGAACAGTCTTATTTTAAGTTTCAATATATAGAGGCTACAAATGAATTATCCATGTTGATGAAAAAAGCTGCCTATTACAATACAATTTCAGACTTTTAAAAACATTATCTTCATCTATATTTAAGCCTTGACCACAATAATGTGGTTTCTTGACTAATAAACTTTTTATGTGGCTGGCCATATCCTCTGCAGTCAGGTGCATTATTTTCTTCTTGCATTTTTGCAAAACACATAAATCTTCTGACACAAAAGTGGAAAGCTGTCATCTCCATTGTTGTTCTGCATTACTGGAAATAACCAATATTGTATAACAAAACATCTAGAAGGGGCTACAGCTCAATGATGGAGCACATGATTTTATTCAGTCACATTGTCAATCACTGATACTTCCAATTAAAATCCCTTTTATTCATTCTAAATACAGAGAGAGGGAGGGAGGGGGAGAGGGAGTGAAAGAGGGGGAGGGGAGGGAGGGGGAGGGAGACAAGGAAGGAGGGAGGGAGGGAGAGAGAGAGAGAGAGAAATACTTTCAGTATCGAGGAAATGGAGATAGAAAGCCAACTGATCTGAAATGTAAGTCCTCCATTTGGCAATTCAAGAACAGTGTTTCAGTTTCTGTCTGATATATAATCAGCGCTCTATCCACTTTGTTTAGACTAAATTTTATAGTCAATATAAACACATTCAATTTAGACTAGTGCTATTACAACATTGTCTGCAATAGCAATTAATATCCAAATTTAATACAAACATACTCTTAAAAAACATAAGATGGGAATGACTGACAAGATATTTGGTATTATATTCGGGAACTGTCATCTTTAATTGTTTTATTCCGTCTCTGTCAGTTGTGTTTTTCTTTTTAGCTATGCCAAAATGAGGGGAAATATCAGATGCACAAATCCATACATTTTCCTGCTTTATAATGAATGCAAGACATATATACAAATGTGTGCTGACTTGCCTCACCTGCCAAGATAAACCATTTGAGAGTATGTCAGGTATAATTAATGCAACATGACCCAATCATTTCCAGTTTGCAAGAAATAAACTTGCATTCTTTAAATCCAGAGCTCAACCTAGAGATTATGCTAAATTGTTTCACACACAGTCTTCTGCATATGTCAGATGGGCAGCAATTGTACCCTCTAGTGATAAACAAATTATACATGAAATCAATTCCACTTCACAATAATTTTCTCAATTGGGCATTATCTTTCCTTTTTCTTGCTCCCTCCAGTTAAGCATGCATCCTGTAACTTGCTAATGAGCTGGGGGCTTTCTGTTCCAGGTGGCACCCCCTGCCTCGAAGTCATGACATTTCCCATTTTGAATGCTGCTGGCATTTTTCGACAGCTCTTGCTAACTAGCCTTTTTGACCTGCACTAAGAGGAACTCATCTCATTGAATCCTCTAACCTGCCAATCATTCCAGCAAATGATCTTCACAGTCACTCCCAAGGCAGAGGAAAAAAAGAAAGAAATAGAAAGAAAAGAAAAGCTAGTAAGAGAATGCGGGAATAGGCAAGCAAGTTGCCTTTGCAGCTACCTAATGAGAATATTTTAAGTCTCGGGGCAGCAGAAACATGGAAAAACTGGTGGGAAACTTAGGACAGAATTGAATCGTTATAATTAAGAATTTATTTCCATTTTGAGATCATGTCAAAGAAACATCCCTGAGTTGGTTTTGAAACCAAAACAAATAAATTTGCCACATAAATACAAAAATACATCTCTTTCTCTGTCATTATTAATACGCAGTTTTCACAAAGCTGTGTTGTCAAATGGTTAGGTTTTTTTTTACAAAATTAAGCTGTGAATTAAGCATGCTGGTATTAATGTTTGAGGCTAAACATTATTATGCAGATTTGCAGGGAAGCTGTGGGTATAGTAGAAAAATCATCTCTCTCTCTCACATACTCACACCTGTAAAATGCACATTTTTAAAAAATTAAAAAATACATAAAACGTTAGCTAGACACAGGATCATTATCATTATATATCCTTTCTGTTATTATTAAGCAATTTCAATATACTTGGAAAGTCCATAGTAAAAGTGGCAATAAAAATTTAAAAATAAGACAAAATTTTTACAGAAATTACAATAAAAATATGAAGTCTTTACATCACTTGACAGCTGTTTTTAAAAGAATGAAATGAATCTACTTGTTCTTTCATCTTACTAAGTATAAGGGTATTATTTTGTTTTGTTTACCAAGTAATATAATAGTAAAAATATACAGAGAAACCAAATGCTATTCAGAGTTTACAATTGTATCAGAATTACAAAACATAGCTTGGGTATAGACATAGTAATTCTTACTGATATAAAACTTCCATCAGCTAGTGCAAACTGTTTATTAAAATAGATTTTTTTTTCTTTTTTGCCACTACTGTAAAATCAACAACATATTCTGGATGTCTCGAACCAATTCACTATAATGCCTATTACATGCAGATCCTATGATTCATTATAAAATATCTATAATGGAAAGATAATACGCATTTTTATTTAAGATTCAGAATTGCATGTGTCTTTTCATAAAATTAGATGGTTACCATTATTTTAATTTCATGAGGAGAGAAATAATTTATTATAATTTGATCTAATAAAATAAATTTGATTGAAATTCTATTTAAATATATCTTCACTGAGAGAAGGATTCTCCCTGCAGCTAAGAACATTTAACTCCCTATTAAACACAGTGACTGTTGCATAGTTATCAGATAGCTGAACTGTGTTAGTCTTTATGGTGTTTAGTTTTCTTTGTTTCACTCACTACACACAATGTATCAGCTATAAATACTTTCTAAATTTTTATATACCAAATTTATTTTTGTATATACCACAGTTCCAATTATTTACAGCAAATATTATTTTCTAGAACTCCACCAAAAGAAAAAGTTGCTTAATTTTCAAACTGCTATAAATTATCAACCCATACAATGGTTGTGCTGTCGCCATAGGCTACAGTCTATGTGTCAAAACTAAAACCCATTGCTTTGTTAACTTCAGTTTTCTCCTTCAATGGTTTCACAGCCTCCCTCTTTTGTAGACAAAGACTAGTCATGGGATCATGTGATAAATTAATCCTAAAAGAGAGGTAGCAGTCTGTGGGAGAAATAGAATCATTCAGATTCTTTTTTTGCTTCTTCTTTAGTACTATTATTAACACATTGTCCCCAATGTATTTCAGTGCCATTCCAGATTATCAATACATTTTAATTATAACTGCTTCTGTGCCTAGAAAGATTATTAACTGATCAAAAAGATTTTTTAATGGGAATTTCCTGCCATTCTAGAGTGGATCATAGTATACAGTAGGAAAATTCACCTTTGGTCCCTAAACTCAAGAGCAGTCATTTAGGATACAGTCTAGAAAAAGAAAAAGAAGCATTCCTTTAAATTCTGCACAAATGTTATTAATACACTGCCAATATGACAATTAAAAAACCCTTTGGTTTTTAAAAATATTTTCACTTGGTGAAACTTCAAAAAATCAGTACTGATCAAAACAAAGGCAGAACTCAAATCTAGGATTTATAATAAAAACTATCTTGAAAGAGAAGAAAGATACAGAAGTCAACGGTTAGTACAAAAATAGAATTTTGGTTAGTCCAAAACAACACTGTATTTCCAAAATGAGATTAAAAGATTATTATACACAAACAATTATACACACACACATAAACAAACAGTTCCTTCACATATAAATTATAAAACGGGGGTGTCAAACTCATGTTGTCACAGCGGCATCACGTGATGTATCAGGACTCCCCCCCCCCCTTCATTAAACCAGGCATGGGCATGATCAGTGCGTGACGCATCTGGCCCATGGGCTGGGAGTTTGAGAGCCCTGTTTTAAAAGAAGGGGAACTGTACACTACCTTTCTATGGCAATGAAAACACCTAGACTAGATACTATTATTATGGCTACAGATCAAATAACAGTATCATCAATGCTGCACATTATTTAGCAATGTTAACATAGAAAGAATAAAATTATTTAATGAAGCTAGGGAAAGGATTAATGTCAGTAATACTGATTAAAGCATTCATTGACAGAAGTCTTGAGCAAGCAGTGTTGCTGCTAACCTCTCATATATTCTACAAGTTACATTTGCATTTATTCTTGAATCCTAACAACAAGGGGCATAATAAAGATAAAATATGTGTTTTTAATTGGTTACTGGTAAATTGGTTATCTTTGCTAACAAGAACAAAAATAAACAAGAAAAAAAATCAAGGAAACAGTGCCTTCGGAAGTTGTGGGAGCGCCATCACTTGAGACTTTCAAGAAGAGAGTGGACTGCCATTTGTCAGAAATGGTGTAGGGTTTCCCACTTGGGCGGGGTGGTGGTGGACTAGATGACCTACAAGGTCCCTTCAAACTCTGATTATCTGTTATCTTCTACTTATATTTCACATACTTTTAATAAATAAAATATTTATATATTATTTAATTTAAAAAATTGACAGGCAGTCACTGAAAATTAAGGACCACTTATTTTGGATTCTCCACAGAAAACAAAAGGATGTAATATACAGTGGTCTAGGTTCACAGGGTCAGGTTCTTATATTATAATTATATTATATTATAATGAATATTTGTTACTACAACAGCTATGTAGGAACATCAAAACACAGTAATGCTATTTAGAAATTGCAAGCTGATCTAATACCAAGGTAGGTTAAAATAATTCATTAAATTCCCTTAATTAAAAATTCTGGCATGTTTAACTTGAGGGTCTTTGTCAGAAATTCTTTTCCTACCAAGGCTTAATTGTAGCCCAAGGCTAATAATTATTCAGAAAAGCCATAGTGCAGCAATTTGGTTACAATGCTTTTTCTGGAAGTTCTGATAATTGTAAAAATTTGAGAAGTCAGATTTATGAGTGGATATTTATTTTTAAGCAACAAAGATGTTGATCCAAATGGTAGATACCGTTTTGATATCAAATAGAGAACTATGATTGACTTATAAATTTTCTCTATCAAGCCAGTTCTGTGAGTCTTCTATCAAACCATCTGAAAATTTGAGCCAAGCCATGTGTTCCAGATCTGGGAAATGTATTCAATCATTGTCAAGGAAGCCTTCTGGAGCTGATAAAATGAGAGTTAACTTCTGAGTAACTAAGTAAATTTACTTTAGGAGCTGAATCAGGGGTGGGATGCTACCGGTTCAGCCCGGTTCTATAGCTCTGAAGAGCAGCAGACACAGAACCGGTTGTCCTTTATTCCCTGCTTTTTTAACCTCAGCTGCTTTGCGCAGCACAGCTAAGGTTGAAAAAGTAGGAAATAAGACAATTTTCAAATGCGCTTGTCAGCTGTCCGGGCAGCACAGCTGAGGTTTTTAGGAAATGGTCTACACACGTGTGCAAAACGTACTCTCACCAGAGGTGGGATTCTATCTGCCGGCCACTCACTCCTTACCTGGCATGTGTACCATCAAACTTGCCTGCTAAGTTGCTATTTTTCCATCAGCTGTTCTGCTGTGCCAGGAGATTTAGATTAGGTAGAAAGCAGGAAAACATTGGATTTCTTGCTTTCTAGCTAATCTAAAAGAAGAACTAAGCCTGAAGCTTCTATTATTCAGTGCAGATTCAGGTAGCAGATGGCAGAAACACAGATCTCTAAGTGAATCTATGATTCTATGAACAATTCAATGTGCCTGCCTGCTTTGCTGATTTTGAGTAAAAGTTGCTCTTTTTTATTAAAAAAAATCAATATTTACATACATATTTATAATATTTACATACAAGCCATGCACAGCCAGTCACATGACCACCAAGCCACATCTACAAATTAGGCCACACCCACATAACTGGTTGTTAAGAAATTTGAATCCCACCCCTGAGCTGAACAAAGGGAAGATCCCTGGCAACTGAATGCTTAAAGGGATAGGATTTTTTAATCATGCTGCCATGTTGCTTATTTTGCTCTCCTGAAGATGTTGCTATATTCTAGGTTGCCTTTTTTATTAGCAACTTACTTTTATATTACAGAATAAAATCAAAGCTCAGTCAATAGACAATTAAAGTTTGTACATGAGATTTTTGTTGATTTTATAGTTTTAGATGAGATCTGTAATACAGGTCGTCCTCAAATTATGATAGTGACATTTCAAAGTTATAATATCTCTCTCCCCCAAAAGTACTTACCATCTGTTGCAGCACCACAGCAGTTTTGCCTTTACAGCAAGAGACATTGCAACATTCCTCCTGCCTATTTCCCCAACCCACTGGGTCTCCAGAAGCACTGGGCTTGCTTTGCTAACCCATCAAGTTCCACATGCTCCTCCCTACCCCAGAGGAGTTGCATTTACAGCTATCACAACCTTTCTATAGTAATTAATCAAAACATGGGTGCTTGGCAACCAGCATGTATCTACAATCATTGAAGTATTCTGAGGTCATGTGATCAACATTTGCGCCTTTCCAGTGGACTTCTAACAAGCAAGTCAATGGCGGTAGTGGGATTTCTTTAGCAACAACATGATTCACTTAACAACTGCAGTGATTTGTTTCACAACATGGAATATTTTTTTCTCTGAAGTAAAGCCTGTGGCCATTAAAAACTAACAATTTTTTACAATCAAGAAATTAGTACAGCAATTACTATATAAAGATCCATTGCTACTGATAGATATAAAACCTTAGGTTTACTAAACTAGATAGATTCTAAAATCATTTTGAAAGATTCTATTTGAGTACAGGAACCCAGATTTTAAGAATACAGAAGCAATTAAAAAATAAAACAATCTCCCAAATATATGTTTCAGACACCAAACACTGTCCAACATAAATTCTTTTGTGGTGTGTCAGAACCACAAAAGCTGTGAATTTAAAGATTTAAAATCTATTTATAAAAAAAATGTTTCCAATGGTGAAATTAAACAGATATAAATCAAGACAATGCTTAGAAGAAAAACAAGGATCAACACATCAATGAAGATGTTAATCAGTGAATTGTGAAGACAAATTGATTTTGACGTTGTAAAAATGTAATAACTCACTATAAAGAAATCTGTACAATTGGAGCAACCTGACATCTAATAATTTCAGTTTTCAATAGCTGAGATGTTTCTGTTAGGAATATAAGTCACCTAACAGCTATTTGGGTTGGACAATACATAAACCAGGATAGACATTTTAATACTGTCTCTTTAAGGGATCGCTAAACTTGTAATTAGGTGTGGTTTCAAAATTTCAAAATGCTCAAACTGTTGAATTGTCAGAGGGAGTAAAATTGAAACCCTGTAGCAAGTATTTAAACTCTAATGCTTGTAGCCAAGAGAAAAGTAAGGTTACTCCTGCAAACAGACTAAATGGGTTTAAGACCAAAGAACCCTTAGAGGTTGTTTTTGCTGACATAATTGGTCCTAAGAAACCAAGTTTAGGAGGTGCCTGTTATATTTTGAGTATTATGGACAATTAGTCACAATACGGTTTCTGCTATCTTATGAAAAACAAAACAGAAACATTCCAACATTTCTTTAACTGGCTAAGGTTTGCTGAGAGAAAAATGAAAAGTAAAGTAATTACTTTAGTTACTGATAATTGGACTGAGTTTGTTATCAAAAGATTCAAACTATGTTGAAATTGGCTGGTGTTGAGCATAAACATTCTGCACCTTACGGACAACAACATAACTCATTTGTAGAACGAAGAGGGCAAACATTACAAGCCATGGCTCGCACTATGTTATCTGATTCAGGTTTGCCTGAAACACTGCGGGGTGAAGCCATAATGTGTAGTAATCATGTTTTAAATAATGTAGTTAATACAACAACTGGTGAATTGCCATTCACTCGTTGGCATGGCAGAAAACCAAATTTAAGTTACCTACACACATTTGGAGCTCCAGCATGGGTGCATATTCCCTCACAAGTAAGAATGAAAGGGCAACACAGAGCTAAGAAGTTATTTTTTGTGGGTTATGAGGCCAACCATAGATCATTTAGATTCTGGGATCAAGGCATAGCTCATGTTTATTGTAGTACTAATGCAAAATTTCTTGAGCATGTTGAGTGGGATAAACTGGAACAGGAATCCAGCAATGATATCATTACTGACAGCCAAATAGTCCCTAAAGATAAAATAAGTAAACCATGAATAGCCATTAAAGAGGAAGGACAGGAGGAAGTAGGAGAACAGGCACAGGTGGAGATAGAAGAACAGAAGCAGGTGGCCCAGGAAAGTCCACCAGTAAGCCCTGTATTACCAAGATGTTCAACCCGAGTAACACGACCACCTGATAGTTATCAGGCTAGTGTTGCATGCCAAGTGAATACAGTTCCAAGTAACTATAGTGAACTAAAACTGTATCCTGCTAAGCATCAGGCTGCTTGGCAGAAAGCAATGGATAAAGAACTGGAACCATTAAAAAGACTGGAGGTATATGAAAATGTTAAGTTACCACCAGGTAAACATGCCATAGGATGTAAAAGGATTTATAAACTGAAGACAGGTGTAGATGGGACTGTTACCCATAAAGCCAGGTTAGTAGCACAAGGGTTCAATCAGACAGCAAATGACTATGATGAGGTGTTTCCACCTAGTCTGAAGGCTGCTATATTAAGGGCAGCATTGGTGTGGGCAGCTAAGGAGAAATATATTACAAATAATTTGGGTGTAGAAACAGCTTATCTGCATGCACCGCTGCAACACACTATATATTTAAAAAAACCTTTAGGTCTCACAAACGATAATACAACTGATTGCTGGAGATTGAAAAAGAGTCTTTATGGTTTGAAGCAATCAGGATATGAGTGGAACCAATGTATAGTTAAGGAATTAACTAAAATAGTTTTTGTAGCTGGCATGGCTGATCCATGTTTGTTTAAAAGAGAAAGTAATGGTGTAATTTCATTGTTGCTATTATTTACTTATGACATAGCATTAATCACCAAAACTGAACAAGAAGCTACTAAAATAATCTGTCTGTTAGAGAAGGAATTTAAGATAAAACAGTTAGGACAAATCAAACAATATTTTGGTTTAAAGATAGATAGAACTAGGGGAGGATACAAGATTTCACAGGCAGATAAAATTAATCAATTACTAAAAAGTTTTAAAATGGAACTTTGTAAACCGGCTAAAACACCAATGAGCCAGGAGTTTAGCCATAATGATGTTCAAAGTCCTGCTTTTGATAAGAACATTTATCAGTCCTTGATTGGTAGTTTATCTTATCTCACTAATTGGTCAAGTCCAGATATCGCGTACTGTGTTAATCAATTAGCGAGATTTAATGCTGAGCTGACTGAAAGGCACTGGCAAACTGCTAAATGTGTGTTAAGATATCTGAAACAAACAATGCACTATGCATTGTATTTGAAGCCTAAAGATGAACTGAGTTTAACTGCATATGCGGATGCAAGTTTTGCTACAGACATAAATACACGAAAATCTACATCGGGTACTATAGTATTATTGGGAAAGGCATTGATTGGATGGAGATCTATTAGACAAAAACATCTAAGTTTGTCAACAATGGAGGCTGAATTCTCATGTTTATCTAAAAGATGATGATAGACTGTATGTGTGTGTGTGTGTGTATGTGTGTGTTAGTGTGTTTGGGAGGGGGCGGAGACATCATGTTGCCTCCAGAAAAAATAATTATAAATAGGTGGCAAATCCAGAGTCAGAGGGTCCTTGTTTTTTATGAAAAACATTTCCCTATATCACTCTCAATTAGAATTTAGATGGGTTGGACACTTGAAACTGTCTTTGTCCTTGTGCAGAATTAGTGTTAGTGGAAAGAAATATTGGTGCAGGAATTAACTGTTATATTCCTTGACACAGTATATTATTGGTCAACGTATTAAAAGTGACATTTTTAGAAATTACACATGAAAAGTGACAGCAACATATCTTTAGGGGTTTCCAGGGTTCATTTGTTTGGCAAGGAAATTGCAGAGATTATTGAACTAGACAATGTCCTGAATTTAGGGTTTCCTCATATGGGCAAAAAGTCACAGCATTTTTACTGTACAGTTGGGTGTAGTTCAATAATTATTTGTCAGATAGTACTTGAAGGGTTGAGATCAGCTTGGCACATATTCACCATTTTAGGCTGGCACATCTGATCTTGTAGTCCATGCTAGAGTCCTCCAGAACCATTTTAGTTCAAAATCTAGAAGACAATATATCTTTTAAACCAGCAATCTTTAACCTTTCTGGCTCTATGGACTAGCAGCCGCAGAGTGAGCAGTGGGGATGGTTTCACACACAAAATCTAGATACCACGTATGTGCAGATGAAGATTTGTGTGCTCACCCACTGCTTGCATGGCCTGGTTCCCAACAGACTGCAGACCAATGCAGATCTGTGGCCCAGGGTTGGGGATCCCTTTTTTAAACTGATCTGTGTGTGTATTTCATGTGTTGGAGCCAAGAGATGGTTTTTAAAAGAGAAGAACAGCAATTACATTATAGTTTTTCTCACATGACAAGAAAAACTCTAAGTGAAGTAATCCCAAGATTTAGATTACAATACTATAAATATGCTAATGCCATACTAATTTCTCTCTTTTTAATTTGATGCAAAAAAAATAGTGAACATCCTTTACTAGTGCTTGGCCATGATACTGAACTGAAATACCAATACAATGAATACAGACAAGATGAGATACTACTAGTGAAAACTGTCCATGTAAGTATCATTTAACCAAAGACGAAATGGTTCTCAAAATGTTTGAAAACTTCATGACTGAACTGGATGGCTGCTTATCCTTTTTCTCTTTCTAATGCCTTTTCTTTTTATTTTCTCTTAAATTGTCATGATGGAATAGATTATTTTAACAAAAGATCTGAATAGAGTGCTTACCAAAGGCCTGTAAAATTAGATAAAGGGCAGTATAAAATTAGGCATAGGGCTGCATGTTTACTTCAAAGTTAAGGTTACACAGTTTAGCACTAAAGGACACCAAATCTGTTATTTGGGAATGCTTGGAGATTTATATTTCTTAACATAAACTCCAAGTGTTCTTTTAGCCACTCACTGCATTTTTCCAATCAACTGTGTACCTTATATACAATATAACCTGGGCAGAAGTAGCTTGGCTGAACTGATCCATGATCTTCCAATTCAATTACTACAATAAGCAGGTGCCAGGACTTGGTAGCCTGGTGGCTTAAATGACGCTGGAGATGGTCTCAGCTCAGACAGTTCAATCCCAAGCACCGCATGGCAGGGTGAGCTCCTATCACTTGTCACAGCTTCTATTCACCTAACACTTCTATTCACCTAACATGTTTTATGCAAGTGGATAGATCGATACCGCTTCAGTGGGGAGATAAGCTGGTGCTCTGTGCAGACAGTCAGATTCCTGATGAACTTTTCTGGTTGCGGTGCCCATTTGTAAGGCAGTTCTGGGGAGACAGGGGGCCTTGGTGATGCTACAGGTAGAGCCACTAGTCTTTCTTTGTGGTATGAAGCTAGCTCGCCCTCCTGTGGCGCACCTTGAGAAACACGCATTTCCTGTAACAAGGCTAGTACCTTGTTAAGCCAAACTACTTTTCTGCAATAGCACTGTGGTCTTTTGGCTATTGGAACAATGTCATAAAGGTAAAAGATAAAGGTTCCCCTTGCACATACATTAGCTATTATTCTGCCTTTAATTTTCTATTCCAAATGGGAAAAAAAGAAATGTATTAGAATAGTAATAAAATAAAGAATAAAACAAAGTCTTATCTTTTATGCTAAGACATTCAACTAACCTATTCAATAATCTGTCTACTGTATTCCAGTAAAGGAATATAACCCATATCTCCCATCCATCTGAAATTTATTTCTTTAAATTTCCTTAAATAAATTTCAGTTCCAAGCAAGTATTTTTCTTCTTTCATACTTTTAAGTTCTCTTTATATTGTTCCTCTGTGTATAAACGTCCTATGCTGCTGTTTTAAAAAGTGTCACTCTGCTATTTTATAATGATTTTATGTAATTTTTATTTGTGTTTGTCTTGAAAAGCATTCTGATTTTCTATAAAGTAGCTAGTAAAATATATACTATGCTTGAAAAAATGTAGTATGTTTCAAACAGAAACATATTTTAATGGGAATCACATATTCTATATAATAAATGAGAAATAGGTACCATAATATGATAAATCTGGAAAAGAATCAGTAACATGAAATTGTCCCTTTGGTTAAGATATTATAATTTAGTGCTCAGTCTTTGTAGATGCAAGAAATTGTCCTGAGAATTTTATTCAAACCTTGAAAAATAAATGTTCATGTTTCATATTTTATCTAATCACAATTCAGATGAATACAATGTATTCAAGAACAACTTTTTTCTCAATAGAGCAGTTTACTATTCACAACATTTTCCTGAGGCCCCAAGTTAGGATTGTAATTCTTTAAATTAAAAGACTATTTATATGAGTATTACAGGACTTCCACATACTTCGTATGTGTATTAGATGTTGTTTATATTTACAAAGTATATATTCTCTATATTTTTATTATACTCACCACTAGAGACAGTACTGTATATGACTGGTTTCATCTATTTCAGATTCATCTGACTTATATAGAAACGCAAGACTCTATGTATGCTCAAGACATATAAAACAAAACTAGTCATGTATTGTCTCTTCCCAATCCTAGAATTTGGTTAAGGGAAAAAATTCTTATATAATCTTGTTTTCTCCTCTGACATTATATATGTAGACTTGAAATAAAATATTTACATTGTATATATGCAATACTAACATTGACTTGGTATAAATACAGAAAATACTAATGATAAAAAGACAGAAAACAATAAAATCATCTATGGGCAATACCTTTAGTAAGCAGAATATATCTGCTCTCAAATCCAAAGAATGGGGAGAATCAATTGTTTTAAAGTACAGTGGTCAATCTTTTCAACCCAATCCGCGTCCGTAGATGAACAAAGGACAGTCTTCTTCAAATCCTAAGGACCATGACATATAATTTGTGGAGCTGCCTATAAATGTGCTTAGACATCCATATATAAATACACTGGGTAATTTGGATAAAATCAGGTTCTTACTAAATTTATTCTTTAGGTAATTACAGTGCATAATATTCTTTCCCTGCTGTTATTTGCCACAGAAAGGGCAATTTGAGCAAGACTGCTTGAGGGGGGAGGAAATGATAGGAGAGCTTTGTTCCCATCTCACAATAATCTCATTGCATATCATTAGCCCTGCTGAAAAGCAATCTTTTTCCTCTGCCTATAGGCTGATGGACAAAGAAATCCCAGAAGAACAAGTGTGCGCACTTGTGCGTGCGCACATACATACACACAGATAGACACACACACAAAGAGAGAGGGAGGGAGGGACACACAAAGAGAGGGAGGGAAGGAGGGAGGGAGGGAGGGAGGGAGAAAGAGAGAGAGACTACCATGTCTATAAATTTCTTATCTGTTTCTTAAAGTTGATTTGATATCTTAGTCTTAAAGGATGTTACATATCTTTACTCATATTAACAGTGCACAAATAAAACTCATACTTGTAGAAAAAAGTTCTTATTTGCATATTAAGAAACAAGGTTTTATTTTAAAAAAACCATGCATGTCAAGGATAGAAAAAATTACTAAAAACAAACACTTTTTAGTAAGACTTACCTCAATTATTTGTAGGAAATCAAAATTCTCTTCAGTGCTTTACATGTGATTGACCTTTGCCATAAATGTTTTTCCCAAAAGCTTTTGTACTTTCTCCAACTTCCACTTGTAGTCTTACATTCGGTACAGAAAAGATAGATGACACTGTTAAAAAATATTTCAGATTACTAAGATTTAAAAAAGAAAAATAAACTGCTTTCTTGGCCAATTTCTATATAAACAAATTTTAAAAGAAGAAAAGGCATAAAAATACTAGAAACAACTGTATTTTTAGACAATTTTTTCTAGGGCTTCTATATGTAACAAAATAAATGAAGAAGAAGCTGGTACAAACCCAGATGTCCTAAGCAAAGATCCCCAAAACTAGTATGCTAGTCATTCATGATGACCAGGACTTTTTAAAATTGTTTGGTGTCTTCAAACTTCAAGCCAAGACATTACCTTAGCTAAATTTCTTTCTACTCCTAATTTTCCTTAAATGTTTAAAATATGAATTTGATCAAGAATACTGAGCAAAATATTTTCTTGAGAAAGATCAACCCTAATTGTTCATCATTATTATTTTCCATATAATAAAGGTTATGAATTATATCAGGATTCTAATTAAGAACATGTGATTCCAAATACTGCAGTTCCAACCTACTGTTATTGCTTGCCTGAAGAAAAACAATATCCAACTGAGAAACTTCAGTAAATAAATTCCCAAAGATTCTGTAAGAATCTGTCATATATCTGATGCTTATTTCTATCAATATAGCATCATCCCTCATTCTTAATTGTGTCCCTATAGCTGATTTCTTAAGTCTCCTAACTTTTTTTCAGAGTTCCTCTGAAATGTCTTATCAAGGTACAAGTTATAATTCATTATCTTTTGCTTTCTCTGTCTCTCCAGCTAATTCATTATCTTTTGCTTTCTCTGTCTCTCCAGCTATTTGCTCCAGTAAAACTAAAACTGTCTTCTTCAAAATCTTCACAATCTCCCATGGAAATCATTCTGAATTGTGGTATTGGATTTCTATATTAAATACTGGTAGTTCCATTCCCATTATTTTTCACTTTGGAACTTTATTCTGTCTGATAGTGTGTTCCATTTGTTTTTATATTCCAACATACAGTATCTCTGTATTAATGCTGTATATTATATGTCTTATTCCTTCCATAAATGCTCATTTCAAGTGAGCCTTTGATTCATATCACTTTAGATAATTCAAAATTACTGTTTATAATCCCTTTGTCCTTTTATTCCTGCTTTATCTTCTCTGTCTTCAATATCTGATTTTAAAATCTCTCCGTCTCTTTCCCTCCCCCCTCCTTATTTTGGCCAGTCAACTGATATTAACTTCACCAATGGCTACTTATCTGTAATTTATATGCAGAAATCTATCAGTATCAAGTGACATTATTCTACAAATATCCTATACTCCCAATGCATTAATTTTCTTCCAAACAATTCTCCTTAATCTTCAAACACATTAACTTGCTCCCAAGTAAGTACTTTTGAAAGATAGTATTCCCAAGAGACACATGAAAATTTATATTTTCATATACTGTATTTAACAGAGCCAAAGGTCTACCTGAAAGGAAAAAAGTACTAAAGCAATCCAATGAGCTAGTTAGGCACAATGTGCCTTCTAATAATAAAAAGGAAGCTTCCATATTATAATTTAAAAGAAAAAATGTTGATCAGCTGTATTGAAAGTTTAGAATGCTGTCTGGTGACCCTTACCCTTGCCTAACATAAAACTCTACACACCTCCACATTTTTAACAAAAACTTCCATTTTTTCCTTCTCTACTTATTTCTACCATTCATATATATAAATATAGCCAAACACTGTAAACCTTCCAGTAGAGATTAGTCCAGTTAATATAATTCAGATTATTATTCTGCTGGCACTTTCATGAGGGTAATGATTAAAATAATAATTTATTGCATAATTTAATATAGCAACATTTTAATAAACAAATGTTATATTAGTACTAAAAGTAAGAATTGCCCACTTGTAATGGTTTCATAATACCTGTGTGTGAAAGAAAGAGAGAAGAAAAGAAGGCAGAGAAATTATGAGAGAGAAAAAAGTATAAATTTATTCTTTAGAAATGTGAAATCATCCATAGAAACGTGAATATTTGAAAAATACATCTATGTCACTAATTGGTAAGCAAGATTAGTAACCCCTAACTTGAGTTATATGCTTATATTTTAATTATTAAGATATGGTAATTACCTTAGATTTGTTGCATATGATTTACTACATAAATATCTACTGATACAAATTTTAAATTAATACACAATTTAAATAGGAAAGTTACAGATACATAGAAAAAGCATCAGTTTGAGTTATATTAATCATATCAATAGTTTCTATAATCATATGAATTGTGTTCAACACATGTTTGCAATATCAATGCATGCATAATAAATATAAACAATTATAATACTCCATATAGGGATTGTCCTTTCTGGCATCTTGATTTATGCTTTATAATGATTATCTACTATAGACAGAAACAGTATTTCTAAACTCAGAAATTTACTGGAGGCATTTAGCAGAACCTTGCCTAAAAATATAATGATTTTTTCATCTTTATTCTCTCCCTTCAAAAGGTTTCACTGCTCCTGATGTTTAATGTTATGCAAAGACATGTTTCGGCCAGTGAATATCGCCTTATGGTTATGCTTCTGCAAATAACCTGCTGTGAACTGATAAAAGGATTAATGCAACCAAAATTCTTAATCTGTGAAATTACAAATTAAATTCTCATATTAAAAATACCACCCTGAGGTATTTTTTGTGGTTTTAATTCCCCTCTGGTGTTCTGCATACATTGCACTTGATAATGACTAAGTGAAGACTGTCTCTGTTGGCAGCCTGCTTGTACAGTGATAATGTGTCGGTATTTAGTGCCTGATAGGACTGGACTTAACCACCAATTGATAAACTAAGTGGCAAGTTGGTAATAAAGCCATATTAACTGGGAAAAAATTACTATAGGATCCATAAATGACTGAAATCCTAATATAATAATAAGTACCAGCATAAACACCATAAATCATAAATTTGTTTTTTCTGCAAAAGTCTACTGAGGTTTCATACAAAACATACTAAGATGTTTCTAGTCAGCAATTAACATAGATATTGTCTTTGCTCTGATTAAAAATAAATTTACCACCTCAGAAATTTCCATCATTTTCACCAAGCGTTGTGAGTAATGCCAAGTCTTTCCATTTATGTACATGCAATAATCTTGCTGACGTTATCATATACAAAAAAAGTTAATGACTTTTCCCCAACTATTTAAATCCTGAAAGAAAAGACTGATTTCATTGAATATTAAACTTTAACATCCTCTGAAAGTGTGTGTATTTGAATTTGTATTTTCTAGCTTTTTTATTTGTCTAACTCAAAACAAATCTCTCAAATAGTAAAAATTATTCCTCATTATGGCCCTGCATGTAGCCTATGATCCATCCCTCCAAAGCAGGGAGTGAGTCATCTTCAAAAACTGCTACTGAGCAGATATTGGCAGATACAATAATGGGAAAAGAATTGTGGTTTTGTTCAATATTGGGATTCAAATTTTTTACTACCGGTTATGTGGGTGTGGCTTGGTGGGCGTGGCAGTGGAAGGATACTGTAAATTCCCCAGTCAGAGGTTGTACTTGCTGGTTCTCCAAACTACTCAAAATTTCCGCTACCGGTTCTCCAGAACTGTCAGAACCTGCTGAATATTATCTCTGGTTTTGTTGCCCTTTTTTACCACGATTTAAGTCCTTACATGGATTCTTATGTATCTCAATTAGATTCTCTTAATCTAAAGAAGAGTCAAGAAACAGTCCAGGTGTTTCATCTTGTATTTTACCTCATAGAGTTCACCTCAGAAAACAAAACATTCCAGCTCTGTATGAGAGGGACAATATGGTCTACATCTTCTACCATTCTCTTATTCCAATTGCAAATGCCTCAGGTAGAATTGCTATCTAGATCTTCAAAGAAAATCACAAGGTCTGTCTGAAACCCCCCAGTCATGTTTTTCAGGCACGTGAGGCAAAGTGATCTAACAGTTGTCTCATCCCTACTCAGCCAAAAAGCAACTAGTGAGTAATCTAATAACAGATTAATAACAATATCTTAGAGACCAGACACAACTGCTCTGAGTCAAAAACCTGATCTAATGTGCAGCCCACAATTTATGTTCAGTTTATTATGACTTGGAACAGATGTGTAGTTGCCACAAATTCCTGAGCTGCTCAGATTTCTGCCAACATCATCAGGTTGGCAAATTGTAAATCCTGATTACCATCAGTCTCAAGGTTCCTATTGCCAGTCCAGCAATGGAATCCAACAGCTCAGGCTAGGATGATGCTACGCAGTAGGAGGGCAATCTACCAACAGTAATCTCAATTATTCCTCACAGCTTAACTTCAACCAAAAATTCCCTGTGGATGACAACTGTCACTCCATTTCCTCTCCCGTTCTTGGCTGGTATCAGACCCAAAATCCATTTGCAAGAGAAAAACACTGTTGGTAAATCCATCTAGTTCCAAAACACATTGCAGCCCAAGATTACCTGCCCAACCCCACATCAAACTTTTTAAGCTTCTCTTCGAGTACCATCTCAGACCTTCTTCCTCCAGACAAACCAATCCCACAGAATCAAAGCACAAATTGTCCTGGCCCACATCAAATATTCCACATTAGTCCTGGGGTGGCAGATAGGCAACAATAAGTCAATATCATGGCATCTCAGTAAATAAGTGAATAATCTTAGATATTAACCTGATTTCTGCTTTGCAGATCTTAGTTATTTTGGAAAGCATTATTCCAGAATTACAAATAGAAGTAATGTTTGAGAATCCAACTTTAGAGTATTGTCTTGGATATTGAAGCTGCTTAAAAAGTACTGCATGTTATAAAGTAAAAAAAAGCACTAAATATGTAAATTTAAATTCTCCTCCTTTCTCTTTATGGCATCCCATATAATTTTCTTAATCACATTCATAATTAAACGTAATTATTTATAGGCTCAATAACAGAAAAGGAAGAGAAAAACCAATTTTTTCCTTATTTGTCTCTCTTTCTTCCTCTTTTTCATACAAAAAAAACTCTTTCTATGTAGAAGTTTTGGTATACTCACTATCAGTTAGATCCCATAGCCGTGGAGGAAGATCACTGAAGTACTCATGGCTCAAAGCTGCCTGTGCTGACAATCTGTTTTTGGGGAAACACTGGAGTAATTTGGAAGCCAGATCTTCTGCATGATCCACGTAGCTTAATCTATAATAAAGGCAAATTCAAATTAGCCAATGCATACCTAATACATATTCACAATTATACTCTGTAATATAATATAGCACTGAAACCAACCAAGCAGAAACTTTAACTAAAGTCAATATATTTGACCTTATTTTACTATTTAATTATGAAATAAAATGAAATAAATTAAAAATGTACATTTCAAGATGCTTTGAAAATATTTCAGGCAGAACTTTGGGAGGCTTTGGGAAACATGACCACTAATAATAAAACATTTTTGGAACTGTAATACAAAATTTCTAAAAATGATTATAAACAAGTTTATAATCCATATTAAGTTAGTTGAATTTCATTTTACTGAAAACATTGAGACTAAACAATGATATTGTTAGAATGGAATATAGAAAAATTTACAGCACAATTCTAAAAATAATTTCTCAAAAATAAATTTCACTGAATTCAATGAAACTTTTTAAGATAATTAAGTATAGGATTACAACCTTCACATAAGAAGAATTCTTTGCTTGCTCAGATAATCAAACCACCAAGACTGATCTCTGGGAACTAGCAACACACGAAGTAGGATATCTGAATCTGTCATGCACTAGATTTTTAGTTACTCCAGCTGCTATAAAGCAATCTGAAAAACTGTCATTGTTTCTCTATTGGCCCACTGGCTAGAATTTTTAAAAAATTATGGTTGTGTGTTGGGCAACAAGGGAGGTCTTGCTATCCCCTTTTCACCTCTTTGTGATTTTTTTCCAAGCAAGGAAGGTGAAATAAGCCACATTTACTCTATTGCTTATAGACATCACAATCTCAGCGGCGAAGAGAAAAAATGAACTCCAGGAAATAGTTTCTGTGGCATGTGAAAATTAGAGCCATATTTGGACCAGAGGTGTTTGGATTGATTTTAATTCTCATGAGGATTCATTTATGCAGCTTACATAGTTTGTACAGTATGCTTATTCCTTCTCTCAGAGCCTGGTTAAGCATACTGCACAAGCAGGGTCTTTGAATCCAACGTAACCATTGTAAAGAACACGTCTACATTTTTCCTCTATTTCCTACTGAATTTTCTGTTCACAATGCAGACTCAAGTCAAAGTGTGCTTTCTGGAGCTCATTTTTGCAAGAAGAGGTATTGCATCTATTCAAGAAATAGGAATTGTTACATTGAGTGTTCCCTGACATTTACAAGAAAGCACTTCAGAGTGAAGGGCACAAGTAAAATGTCAGTACATAAAATTCTCACAAAAGCACAGTTGGTAGGCTCTGGGAGGAAAAAAATATTCAAATGTCTATGTATAGTATCTCATAAAATAATGATGATCTAATCTAAAGTAACTTGCAAAATCTGTATGATTAGGTAAGTCAAATTCAGTGAAATGTGGGTGTGTGACTTTAAGCATCAAGACTTTCCAAATAATAATAATAATCTACTATAATTTACTATAAAAATGTAAATAATAATTTTCTACAAAAAAATAATTACTTAAAATTAAGCATTATATTAATCATTTCCAATAACATTGTTACATGAAAACAAAGAATATAATTCAGATGCAACCAAAACTGAAATAGAAAAATCTTTGTTATTTGACCAGCCAGCTACATGATATCAAACTACAGGTATTTTACAACTTATGACTGGAAGCTTAGTAACTGCTCCAAGTGTATGATGTATCTCCCCGAAGCTTCTTATAGCTGTTTGTAGCATCCTATGATGACATGACTACAATTTTTGGCATTTTTGCCAAAAACAAACTTGTTATAAATAGCCAAGCGCCCAGATCAGGGGTATCAAACTCGATTTCATTGCGGGCCACATCAGGGTTGTGTTTGACCTGGGGGTGCATGCCAGCAGGGCCAGCTTGACATCACTCATGTGAGGACATCTGTGGTGACCCAAGTGCTCTGCCAGCGAAAACA
Organism: Pseudonaja textilis; assembly: GCF_900518735.1. The sequence continues at coordinate 310,735 of NW_020769391.1, forward strand.
GGTTTCTGTTTTCAGCTGCAACAGTCTCCTGCAACTCTATGCCAGTGAAAACGGAGGTCGTGAGGGCCGTGGCCCTCCTGAATTCCGTTTTCACTGGCAGAGGCATCGCGAGCCTGTACTTCACTGTTTTCAGGGCAGTCCTACAGGCCAGAACTAAGCATCCCATGGGCCTGATCAAGCCCACAGGCTTTTAGTTTAACACCCCTGGTTTAGATTGTAATGATTACAGGGGTATTGAGATGACTGGAACTTCAAGGACCAGTTGTAACCAGCACTAATTCAGCACAATTATAATTTTAAACAAAGGAAAGACAGATGTTATCATGTAGAGCAGGGTTGTCCAACCTTTCACCTTTCCTGGGCCACATTAGAAGATGAAAATTTGGTTTGGGCCGCACATAAAATAAAATAACAGTAACCTGATCATCCCAAAATATCATAGAAAACACAGTTAACATATTAAATTTATTTGGAAATGAAGTTAGTGAGATGTTTTTATTATTTATTATTAATTATTTATTAAAAATTATTTATTTTTTATCACGG